>CANXYI011352356.1:0-18129 GCA_948208565.1 Hura crepitans | reverse complement strand
GTTTTCACTTCACTTGGAGGGTAAGTCATACTTAGATTTTGTGTATCTTATCTTTCAATTTCTAAACTTGTATTTGAAGCGAAGTTGCATTCAAATTTTATGGGCTTTCACTTCACTAGTGGGCAAATGGCACTCAAATTTGGTGTAGCATATCTTCCAATTTCTCAAATTTTAGAATAGAAAATGCATTTAAATTTGATAGCTTTTCACTTTACTTAGGAGGTAAATGGCACTTAGATTACCTAAATTTTTCAGAGAGAATATGAATTCAAATTTGGTGGGTTTTCACTTCACTTAGGGGTAAGTTGCATTCAAATTTGATGTAACTTATCTTCAAACAAATTTTCAAGTACATTACTAAATCTTATACTTTGATGTGCATTATTACACACATTATATAACACACACCAAAGTAGAGGTAACTATAAGCAACTTGATTTTTTAGGCCTATGATGATGGTTGAAGATGGGCCCAAGCAATAAGTTAAAGGAGAAATCCTAATTTTCATGGATTAGTATGACAGTTGGTCTATATGGACTAACAAACCACAAGCCTAAAGGAACTAAACTCTTATCCACATAAGCCTCATCCTTACACTGTGGTCAGTAGGGACTTACATTTGAAAAGCTTTTAGAATTTTAATCTTCTTTTTTGGAATCTAATTCATATTCTGATGAGGACTCTTATTTAGCTAAATAAGAATACCTTACTAGAAGCCTATATAAACACTTTTGATAAACTTAATTAGATATCAAGAAACATTCTGAAGAAACCCTATCATAAAAGCCATTATACTAGTTTTGACCCCTAACATAAAATCATAATTCTTTAAAAAATCTAGCTTTCATCTTGTTGCTTGGAGTTTAATCACAAGGTAAGTTATGAGGCCGCCTCTTTATTATTTCTATCATTAACTGAGGATATATGATGATTAATTGACATGTGGCCAATTCATTATAATCTCTATATTAATTATAAGAGTAGGTTAGCATTTATACATTATTTTCTTCATGTTTAGACCATTTCTAGAATATTTGTAATCACACTTTCATTTTAGCATTTATAATTAGTCTGCATGGACCTCCTTTAATGAGGATTCAAGTTCTCATGGATATATTATTAATGTATCTTATTTGGTGTGGTCCACACGGACTTATGTTCATGTAATAATGTTTATGATTATTTGAATCTTTGATTGCTTTATTGATTGCTAGTAATGATACTAAAGACTCACTATGCTTGTTATGTTAATAATCATGATCATTCATGCATATTGTTATTATGTGATATTACTCTATTATTAGGTCCCCATAGACCTCATATTGTTATTCTAACTATTCTTTTTGAGTTATGCAAGTTTTAGTCACCTACGTAGAGATAATGGTTTGTACGGACCTATTTTGAGCATGCAACATACCTATTAAGAAAGCTCAATCAAGTTCACATAGACTTACTCATGTTTAGATAAAGCTTATGATGTCATATGTCTAATTTATTTTAGTTCATTCCTATTTTATGTACCATTTCTATTTCACTTGTAAGAGGTAGTTTATTTAAACTAGTTTTACATGTAAAATACAACCCTATATCAATGATTTTCTAGATTATTAATTGATATTTCCTCAATAAAATTATTTTTATTTTCTTTAATAAAAGTCACAATTTTCTTTAACAAAAGTTACCATTAAACTATATTTTAATAAAGGCCAATCTATTAGAGATAAGTCTTAGACAATTACTACTAATTTATATGAAATTATGGGTAATTGTTAGGTCACTAAGTAGCTAATAAATAAACCATTTTATAGATATGTATATATTATTATATTTTATTATTTATGATGTGTGGCTTTAATTATTATAATTTACCTTTTTCTTGTGTGCAAATATAGTGAATTGTTTAAATTTATTTGCTTGCTTGCATGATATAGATTGATAAACATTGAAAAATAAATGAGGTATGTTATAAGGGCATAAATAAGATATTGATTCTAATTGTAAAGGCATAAATAAGATATTGATTTTAAACCCTTATGGGTAAAAAATCAATAGGTCCTAGTGTAGAGCCAGGTGGTAACTCTATTAAACCGCCTTATCCTTTACATAAAAGCTTGAGCCTGAGCAAAAGTTAGGAAATTAGGAGAAAATATTTAGGTAGAAATTCTACAAATTGGCTAATAACATGGATATTTTCAAAGTATTACTTGAAAAGGTAAAGAGGGATGATATTATACATATAATCAAAATGTTAGGATTCAAGAGACTAGAGGGCATAAGGTTAGCACCCATAAAAAGTTACCTATTGATTTGAGAAGCTCCGCTAGCTCCTCATCATGCCATATGCAAGTTCAAACCCAATTTCAAGCACGAAAATATGGATAAGCTAAATACTTAAAAAAAGATGAAAAAAAAATGAAATGAGCTAGCTAGGTTGAAAATCTACAAAGGGCAACCTAAGTAAAAATTAAAGCAAGCCTCGTTAGATAAAAAACCCAAAAAAGTAATTTAGGCAAAAATTAGAGAATGAGAGAAAATATTTAAGTTGGAAAATCCAAAAGGACCAACTAATAACAAGTGTGCCATTCTATGTAAATATTTGCATTCATTCGGTTAAGGTGTAAGCCATGGCGATCACTTTCTCTCTAACCACACATAGTTAAATGCTCTAATCTTAGCAAATAAATGGCATGTTTAAATCTTAGATCCTTTTCACCCACTCTTATTAAATATTTTCCTTCTTAACATATTCATAGCAAAAAAAAAAAACTCAAATTCTCTTTTGTCTCTTCACCAGAGTTTTTTCCTATAAACTAATATGAAGAAAAGGTGATTTCAATAATATTTTTGTGCTCAAATATGCATTCACCAACCTTAGTACACCAAGCATATATATTTGTTCATTAGTTGTAAGGATTATAAATACTCATACTATGTGCTTATACGTATGTACGCATACTTACATAAGCATCCACATCAAAACTACATATACGTTAACATGCACAAGCATCAATCAGTGTTAACATGCATGCCTACATCTAGAGAGGATTAGGTCTAGACATATACATCAACACATTCATCACTTATACATATCTATTCATACACTAAGAATGCATATTCATTTAGACGTAATTATAGGAATCATGATCATGTATTCATTTGCACATTCTTATGCAGAAAACAAACACACAAAGGCATACAAATACACGTATAAACATATATACATGTATAAGCATCAATATAACATGCATAAGCATCAACATTGAAAATGGCACACACAAATACACATAAACATGTATAAGCATACACAGTTGCATATAAATATGCATACATGCTCAATTCATATGCTCACATACATGCATTCCATCAATCATCCTACACCAAGAATGCCTTACATGTATATGCACAAATATCTACATACACATACTCATATGAACACAACACACATACATATGCATAAAAGACATATATATATATGTCATATACATGTAAAAATTCACACACACTCATGCAAGAGCATTGTATATTGCATGCTTTATGATCACAAGCACATAAGCATATAGATGCATGCACATATATGTATGAGTATTTATACACGAATTGACATGGACTTACATAAACACATACATATGCCTGTAAATATGTTTTTCACATAGTAAATCATATGTTGTCCATGGTTATTAACTATGTGCATAGCAAACATCTACAAGATATGTAGCTTAATTATATAGAGGGCAACTCTTTAATCAAGCAATCAAAACACCAAAATCAAAGTTACACATTACAAACTCATTATGACTGGATGATACTAACTTTTATGTTTTCAATCCTCAAGATGCAACACTAAATTTAGTTCATTCCATTATCCACCCAGGCAATAAAATAAAAATCCACCTAGACAATAGGATAAAAATTAAATTGATAAAACCTCATTTGACAAATAACCTTTGGTTTAATAAAAGTTCCTTCCATTTAATCAAACCTCCTCGGTAAAACAACCTTTGGTTTGACCAAGTTTCCTTCCACCCAATCAAACCTCTTTAGTTAAACAACCATTAGTTTGATCAAATTTCCTTCTATCCAAACAAACCTTATTGATCAAACAACCTTTGGTGTGATCAAGTTTTTTTACCCATCGATTAAATAGTCTTTGGTTCAATTAAAACAATTAAACCTCGTAGGTCAAATAACCTTGGTTTAATCAAATTTCCATCCATTTGATCAAACTGCATCTGTTAAATACCTTTAGTTTGATCAAATTTCCTTACCTTATCGATTAAACACACTTTGGTTTGATCAAATTTCCTTCCATCAAACCTTATTAGTCAAACAACCTTTAGTGCAATCAAGTTTTTCCTTCCATCGATCAACCTAATTAAATAACCTTTGGTTTGATCAAATTTCTTTCCATCTAACCAAACCTCGTTAGTCAAACAACCATTGGTTCGATCAAATTTCCTTCTACTTGATCAAACCTCATTGGTCAAACAACCTTTGGTTTGATTAAATTTCTTTCCACCTAAGCAAACCTAATCGATCAAACAACCTTTGGTTCAATCAAATTTCCTTCCATTTAATCAAACCTCATTGGTCAAACAACTTTTGGTGTGACCAATTTTTTCCTCTTATTGATCAAACCTTATCAATCAAATAACCTTTAGTTCATTCAAAATTTCTTCCATCCGATGAAACCTCATCAGTCAAACAACCTTTGGTTTGATTAAATTTCCTTCCATTCAATCAAACCTCATTAATCAAACAACCTTTGGTTTGATCAAGTTTCCTTCCACCCAATCAAACCTTTAACCAAATAACTTTTAGTTTGATCAAATTTCCTTCCATATAATGAAATCTCATTAGTCAAACAACATTTTGTGTGATCAAGTATTTCTTTCTATCAATCAAACCATATCTATCAAACAACCTTCAATTCAATTGGTAAACTAGGTAAGTATCTCTAACTAGTCTATTACTTTTAAAAGCACTATTATACACATATTTCATAGCACTTATCAAAATGGGGGGAAAACTATAAGCACTTGGATTTTGGGTTTATGATGATAAATAGAGACAAGTCTAAGTAATAAGTCATGAGAACCCTAGGCCTTGGTCACACAGAGCTCATAATTAATTGTTCATAGGGACTTGTAAGCCTTAAACCAACAAAAACCAAGCCTTTGGCCCATGGATCACTTAAACCTCCTTGTCCTAAGTCCACATAAACCTCAAGTGTAGCTTCTGGTCTACACGAACTTAGTTCCAAAAAGCTTTTAGAATTCTAATTCTCCTATTTGGACTTCACTTCCTATTCAAATGAGAATTCCTATTTAGCTGAATGGGAATCCCTCATTAAAAATATAAATACCACTCTAAAGATCCAAGTTTGATTAAGAATTATTATGAAAAAACCTATTGTAGAAGTAATTCTACTAGTTCTAAAGCCCTTATTAAGATGATAATCTTTCTAAAAACCCTACCTTTAACTTGTTGCCTAGAGTTTAATCATGAGGTAAGCCTGAGATTTTTATTCTATTATTTTACTACTTTAATTAATTAATCAAATATCTCCAATGATTAATTGATATGTGAGGCAATTTATTGTAATCCCCACATCAATTATAAGAGTAGGTTAATTTTCATACATTGTCTTCTTTATGTTTAAATCATTTATAGAACAACTGTAATTACAATTGCATTTTAGAGCTTACGATTAGTCCACACGGACCTCCTTTAACAAGGATTCAGTTCCACATAGACTAAATATTTAATGTATCTTATTTAATGTAGTCTACATCAACCTAAGCTTACTAAAATAATATTTATGTTGCATGGATTATTGATTGCTTTAATGATTGTTTATAATAATATTGATGATGAATGACATATGTTCTATTAATAATCATGATTATTTATGTGTTATTTAGGGATGATGACATCATGTGATTTTATTTTGTTGTAATATCCCCACGGACCTCATGTTGTTAGTTTTGATCATTTTCTTTGAGTTGTGTAAATTTTATTCATTTATATGGGGATGATAGTCAGCTTAGACCAATTTTAGGCATATAAGTGGCCTAGATAGACCAATCAAAGAGGATTAATCAAGTTCATATTAACTAGGCAATGTTAAACTAGGACTTATTTTGCTATGTGTTTAATTTATTTTGGTTTATTCTTATGTACCTTTTCTATCGCGGTTGTAATAGGTAATTTATTTAAACTCATTTTACACATAAAATATAATCTCACATTGATGATTTTATAGATAATTAATTGGTGTTTTCTTAATAAAATGGATTTTGATCTTTCGTTAATAAAAGTCATCGTAAAGAATGTATTTTAATAAAGGCCAATCTCTTAGAGATGGGAGTTGTATAGTTACCACTAATTCTTATGGAATTATGAGTAATTCTTAAGTCACCAAACAACTAATAAATAACTCATTTTATGGATGTATATTTGATTATTTGATTTACTTTTTTGTTAATTATATGCAAAGGTAACATGGATGGTTTAAATTTAATGTATGCTTGTATAATATAGGAGTAATAAACATTGGAATATAATAAAGGTATATTGTAAAGTCATGAATAAGATATTGATTTTAAACCCTTTCTGTGCAAAAAATTAGTAAGTCTTGGTGTAAAGCAAGGTGGTGACTCCATCAAACCACCTCATCCCTCTACAATATGCCTTTTATTATTCTAATTTTTATTACAAGTGTTTTTTAGGTTAGGAATTTGTTTAAAATCTATTAGGTGTTAGATAATATAGTGTAGCAACTTATATTTATTAGTAGCATGAACTGTTATCTTGTGGTAAGCACAATAAAGGTATGATGATGGTTTAGGGATAAAGGCCCATTTTTTAGTAAGGGCATGAATAAAATCTTGATTTTGACCTTTTTAAGCGAAAAATTAGTAGGTTTTGGTGTAGAGCCAGATGGTGACTCCGTCAAACCACCTCGTCCCTCTACAATATGCCTTTTTTTATTCTAATTTTTATCAAAAAGGTTTTTTAGGTCAGAGATTTATTTAAAATTTCTTAGGTCTTGGATAGCATGGTGTAGTAGCTTATAGTTATCAATATCATGACTATTATTTAGTGGTAAGCATAATAAAGGTCATGGCAGTGGTTTGTAAACAAAGGTCCACTTTGAGGTTGTCATGGTTGAGGTTGAAATTTATCCACTTTCATTAACTTCTTCAAACACCATGAAAGAGGTTTGCCCAGGTTCAAAAAATGCCTAGTTTAGATTGCACTAACCTCTATAGTCTTGCTTGGATTATTGTTCCTATTGTTATTATTCTAGTAATTAGAGTTCTCGATCCCTTGAACCCCTTATTTTGGGATGCCATCTCAAAATATATGGCAATATCTTTAAGTTGTTCCCATGTGGTGGTCCCTTTTACCATTAAGCCACTATTCATGTAATTATTGACATTTTGAATGAACATTTTTATCTGGTTCATATTATCGAGCTTGTTTTGCATCTTCAGCACTTTAACTCTCATTAGTCTAGATAGTCAGAAAAGGATTTATTGGGCTACTAACTTTCCAACTCCAATTTCTTAAGTGTGACCTCCACATTGGCATATTGTTCATTAAAAGCCTAAGCCAAATACATCTAATTCCCCTTGACCCTTCTATTATGGTTGTGATACCAATCCAACTTGTACTTGTCATTTACATGCTAAATGGCCTTACAATTTGATCCTCTAAAAAGTTGGTAGATCTCTTAGCCACTACATACTTCTTCAAGTAGGTGTAGGAGTCTAAAGTGCCATTAAACTTACTCAAGTTAGGAATTTTGAATTTGTAGGGCATAGCTTGATTAAGCTTTAAGCTGATGTTTTTAAGGTCTATATGTATGCCTCTAGTCGTTAAGCAACTCGTTGCCTTTATTCGCTCAATTAGCTTATTAGTAAAGGATCCTCTTTAGTCAAAATAACAAGTATAAGTGGTAGAACCCTAGAATAATTAGGCTTCACTAAAGGGATCTCATCATTATACTAATTATTGTATATATCCAACACTATTTATCCTAGTTCTTAGACACCCAAGATGTCTACCCCTTTCAGAGTTCAATTATAGCCCAATCAACATATTAATAATAGTGTCTATAATCATTTTCTCTCAGTCTTCTATGGATGCATCTAGCATTCTCTTGGACACTAGCTCATCTTCTGACATCATTCCTCCTCTTAGTAAATTGACTAGTAAAGGATGGTTTTTAATTTGACAAAGTCACTTGCTTACATGCTTCCACTGAGCAGTGAAAAAGGGATCAATGGTGGCTACAAAATAAAGGGTCAGTAATGCTACATGAACAACAAAATGATACGTAATGCAAAGAAGCATGATATGTAAGATATCGCATGCTTTAAGGATAAAAACAAGCATTAAGCTTTCCAACCTTATTACTCCTACACACATGGTTAAGCCATTCTTTCCTAGGTGCATTCACCTAAATATCAACAAAGGATATATAAGTTCCACTATAGGCCAAACTAATTTTAGTCTAAAGATCTCTCTTGTTCAAAGCACACACAAAGCAATAGCCTAGTATATTAGACCAAGTTTGATTTATGTTCAAAATGAAATTAAGCTAAGCCCATCCCAGATAAAAGGCCTAACGAGCTTGGCCCTATTTCAAATAAGTTAAATAAGGTTCAATACAATAAGCCTATATCTCATTCACAATACAATTGTATACATCTAAGGTTATACAACCTAAGGAAATTTGCTAAGCTTACTATATAAGGTTTATTCTAATCAAAAGGTTTAAGGCTCCCACAAGTAGGTGTCCCTCCTAACAGGTCTTCATAATTAAGTTTAAAGCAACCAGTTAGTCCGCTATTTGATATACTTAAAGGTATAAGGCTTTTGAGTGATAGATATGTTAGCAATCCCCCAAATTTGAGTGAAAAATGGGTTCATGCTTTGAAACACCATATAAAGTAATAGAGACATAGTAATAAAGGATGTAATGCTATAGGATTGATAAAAATTAGAACAAGGCATATTATTTAGGCATTTTCGAATTTAATTCTTTATCCCTAGTAGAGTCATCCATTATGAGGATGATAGGGTTTGATAGAGGCACCACCCAATTCACACTAGGAAACCTACTAACCTTTTAGCCTAGTCCACAATCAATATTTTATTTATGCCTACATGATATAACTTTTTAGATTGTGACATTTATAAATCCCTTTTCATACAAGCATGCATTAAATTAAAGCATCCATAATATCTTTGCACGTAATTAACAAGAAAATAAATTACATAAATTGATAAAATTAGATTTAACATAAATAAAAATAAAATTAACTATCTATAAAACTAGTCATTGATTAAGTTGATTTGGCCAAACAATCGATTAAAGATTCCTTAAAGAAATTAAAGTCAATTGTCTAACCCTAATTTAGAGATTGGCCTTCTTAAGATACATTTTATTGGTGACTTTTATTAAAGAAAATCAAAACTCATTTTCTTAGGAAAACACTAATTAATTATCTAAAAAAATTTAAATTGATGTTGATTTTAGCATGCAAAATGATTTGATTAATCTACCTATTACAAGATAAAATATCCCAAACTTACAGAAAGTCCAGCCATAAAAATATAATCTAAAAGAAATAAATAAACAAAAATAAAACTAAAATTATGACAAAGTAAATGAAACAAGGTATGGACTTTTTATCTCAACATTTGTGTGGAGTCCCAATTGCTATAACCTAGTCCCTATGCACTTAGTTGACTCACATCCATAACTCAAAACTACACATCTCAATAGAATAGTTAGACTGACAAGGTATAGTTTGTGTGGACATAAATAACATATAGAATAATAAATCATGTTAATACAAATTTATTAATGGAATTAAATAAAGCATGCATCCAAAAAACATATATCTTCAATTATTTAAAAGTGGACTAACGAACTATATTCACACGGACCTTCACTTTGAAAGAAGTTGGTGTAACATCCCGAGGACTATTTAATTTAGTTAACCCAGATTGAATTTTATAATTCAAAGTTTAATTATAATATTAGAATAGTAAGTAATCAAATGGAAAATAATTCAAGGGAGATTCACATAGTTATGAACTTAACTATATTATTAAGTAATAAAAAAGAAGATTAAATGTAAGCGAAAATAAGAGTCAAAAGATATAACTAAGAAATAGAGTTAATAAGAGGATTGCAAGGGGAAATAGTAATTTAAGTTGGTCTAAAGCAACCAAAAAAAGAAAAAAAAACTAAAGCCTTCTTCCACTTGGGTTATAGGAGCTAAAAATGAAAGAAGGGGGAGAAAGGAGAACAATCTCCTTTTATTTTTTGCTTACAAAATCGATGCCATCTTTCCCCTAACCCAATCCTTTTTCTTTCCTCTATGCACCATAATTAAATCGACGATCTTTCCTTTAGTCTTAGGCAAGTAAAATTCACCATAAAAGTAACAAATTGATCACAGATAAATGAAGAGAAGAATAAGGGAGTGTAAGGAAATTGGTAAATTGATGATAATTGATTCTATCAAAGGTTAAAGCTTCAATGGGTAAAAGCTTTTGGTTGGAAATAGAAATCGAAAGCTACTTAATTAGAAAATTTATGAGGTTAACTTTTGAAAACTTCAATTCTTTCTCCAATAAGGAATTCAAAAAAGAATAGAGGATTAAATAAAGGAAGTCAGCAAGTTGAGCCGACAAAAGGAGTCAATCCCTTATGTAATTTAGGTGAGGATCCTATCAATTACATTTATTTTAAAGTAATTTGAGTTGATGAGCACAAAATTAGGTAGAATTAAGGGTTAATAAGGATTTAGTGATTGAATTAAAGGGATTCAAGTAAGGAAAATAGAACGAAAGGGATTAATTTTTTGATAGAGGACATAACTATGATTCAATAAAAATAAGAAATTGATTTGGTTTCCTTTGATTTACTAAAATCATAAATTCTTGAATTATGTTTCTAAATTTTAGTAAATGAGAGCTCAAATGAATATTGATTATAAAAGGAATTAAGGAGGAATCAAAGATACAGTTGCTGTTATTGGCTGAAGGTGTCAAATTGGCTTATTTCTTCTATAACAAGTACGAGTTTTGACAAAAAAGGTAACCATTCATGCTGATTAATTTAATTATTACTATCAATATAAATGTAGTAGAGTTTGTGTGATTTATAGTGAGAAGTTAAAGCTTTAACATGAAGTTCGAGAAAATAGTCTAGGAATTTGCAAAAAAATATGACAAGATATTTTTCCACCTATTTCTTTAGATAGAACATAGATAATTTGAGTGGTAGGTGAGTGAAAAAAAATTGGATTAGGTGCTTTGTTTTTTTATTTCTGTAGCTTAGGGAAAACTTTATGAAGTGCTATTAAGAAGAAAACTCATAAAAGCAATCATTTCATTGCATTAGATGTGGTTAGGAAGGAATACTGAGAGGGAGAAGGATTGAAGTATAATTGAAATTAATTAGGTAAGTATGTAAAAGTAAACAAGGGAAGATGAAGAAGGGTAATTATGTTAATTATGTTTAGGTGACATATGATATATTAGACATGGACATTATTGGCATGTTTAAAATAAATAAAAATTATAAGTAAATTGTAGGATTTATATTATGGATAATAAAAGCAAAGACTAATAAAGCAAATAAACATTTACCAAATGTGCAATTAGTATAAGATCGATAAGGGTATCTAAATGTATCATGCAATATTAGCCCAAGGATATATGAAACTATGAGTTCAGAAAAAGGTGTAAGATTATAAATATGATAATCATCCACATAAGTAGTTGGAATTAAACATATAAATATTAGGTTTGTTGTATACCTAAGTATTATAAGTAAGTTGCTAGTTTAAGATAAATAGTTATAGGCATAGACATCTATAGGAAAGTCATATCCATGTAAGCTTATATATATAAGTTGATCGATTTACTTATGATGCTAGTTTTATTCTTGAGATATTTCTCGATCTAGCAAAAATGTACAAAATTCTAACCTCTTATATAAAGATTTTATTTTAATAAGGAGTTTATGCTAGTTTACATGAGTATTTTCTATGTTTACTAACATGATTAAGATTAGCATGAGTTAGACATGCATGCATACGTTATGGTGAGGTAAAGCACCTTGCACGAACATAACTTTTAAATGGTATACCCGTGAAATATGAGTTAAACATGTGAAATTGTTTATGTAAATCCAATTTTCTTAGAAGTATGTGAGTAAGCTTTTAAGTGAAAAACCATACATTTTGTACATTTTAGCTAGGATAACAAAAGGATAAAGCATAATGTACTTAACTAATTACATAAGAGCCCAGGTAAACCTTTAAAGAATCCAAGATAGGATAGCTTTGGCATGCTAAAGAGGGATTTGTGTAAATCTAATAATGATGAGAACATTAGCACCAATGCCATATGAGCTACTATGATATGATGTTTAGCTTTGTTCACAAATTATATGTTTTGGCTTCGGCCACAGGTTATGACAAAAAGGTTAGGCAAGCCTACCCTTATCTCATGTTTCACATTTCACATACCACGTACCTATTTATCTTTTCTCAAGGTCATTCTAGGAGAGCATTACCAAAGGCTCTATAAATTGTAGTCATAATAAAATCAAGAAGCATTGACATTAGATAAAAATGTAATGAGATCATGAAACATATATAATATGGGATATGCATGTGTTATGAGAATTACAATTACTCACATGTGATTCATCAAGTGAAGACATACAGTTAATGAGTAATAGTAACAAGAATGTAAATATGTTACTAGCATATGAAACATACATGATACAACTAGTCATGCATATTATAAAGCATGAATAGAAATTAACAGGCACATAACCAATAAAGACATGAGAGCATATATGCTTAACAAGTATGGCTATACATCCATTAGGTTAACATGGTATTAACATTGATAAGTTAAACTGAGAATGCTTAGAATAAGAGGTATGTCCCAGATTAGTAAATAAAAAGTATTTATGTATCTAAGTGTGTATATCAATCTTAGTTATATTTAAGTACTATGTTATATATATATATATATATATATATATATATATATATATATATATATATATATATATTTGAAACTATAGTCATGACATTCCTTACATGCAACATGAAATCCCTTGACATGTGAGTTATTGATAGAGCTATATTTTGCATACAGGTTATAGGAGAAAGTTGAGAAGGACACCTAAGTCATGTAGTATTGGTTAGAATCCTTACATGCCCTAATATTATGGAACCTTTTTAATATATAGTGGCATATCATATATCTGTGTGTGTGCATATATGTGTGAGTAGTATATGGGTGGAAGAGGCCTAGTTCAAATTGTGTTGTATGATATATTTATAGTAGGCACATAGGTCGATACCTTTTACCTATAATGTATATATATACATGGCATGAGAACTAGTGAGAGAAACTAGTATGATGCATAAGAGAGCCATTGGCACCTTATGAACTATTCCACCCAAATCAGGTGGTTTAGTTACATCTTTGAGTCATTCTAAGGGTGACGATCCTTATATCACAATGATGTGATTATTGCTGCATTTTCTATAAATGTTTTTTTTTTGTATACAGGTGAAAAGTTTTTGGTAAGGCTTTCGAATAGCTATTATGTTGCCAGGATTTTGGCTCAGGTCACCAGTTAGAAAAAAATGCATCTTCATATTGTGCAAGTCATAACCCGACTTGTTTCACCCTAGTATCACAATTAATCAAGTAAACCATAGCCTTGCAAGTCTTAAGTATAAACCAGATGGTAGCATTTCCATTTGGATACCTAATGGTATCCAACAAGCGGGTGTTACAGTTGGTCCATATAGACTTAATTCATGAATTTAAAGGTAATTATTAGTCATTAAATAAATAGATACACAATATAATTAATGTCAAGTGATAAAAACCATAAAAATTAAGAAGATCACTCCTTCAAATGAGTTTAGGATCTTTAATAATCACCTAATATCTCAATTAACTCCTTAAAGATCATTAATCTTAATGAAAGTATGAAATCAAAATAAAAGCCTCAAAATTACTTGAATAAATGTCCCAAATAGCAAAATAAAGGTTGAGATTTGAAGGAAAGTAGCTTTAATGAGTTTTTAGGACTAGTATGATTGCTTCTACAAGGGATATTTGTTATAAATGCTAAAGGATTCTTTATTGGGTAACAATAGGTGTATTTATAATAGGATTTAGGGCTAATCCTATCTATAATTGAATTTGGTTGAGAAAATTTTATCAAATTAAGAAGCAAAAACCAAATAAAAAGTCTCAACTTCTAAAAGCTTTTCGAGACAGGGTTTATGCAAACCTAATTGGGTTAGGTTGATATCCAAACGGACTAGCATATGAGAAAGTTATTGCAAGATTCAATTGCCTCATATTAAGTTGTGTGGAGATTAAGCTTCAACCTTTATCCACTCTTTGGACATCTTTAGTTATCATCATGGGCCTAGATCCTAGGTATCTTCAAACCATAAAGAGAATCTCCCTAACAATAACACATAAACACAAAACTTCTTTAATTCATAAACATGTCCATTTTTATGTTTTTTTCATGAATATCAAAAGTAATAATAATTTGAGTATAACCTTAATCTATCAATTCCTTTTTATTAGGTTTAACCACTTCAAAAAGGATGGTTTTTTCCTTGATCAGTTTAGAACAAGCTAAGAATTATTCTCATTTAAGTTTCAGCCACTTATATACTTTAAAATCCGAGACCTTTTTCCAGTCTTTCTAACCAAAGTATCTAACATCGCATTCACCATTAGAGCAACTTTTCATCATAAGCTCTTAAAATTTAGAAAATAATTACATACTCACCCTAATTACAACTTATTGCCAAAATTCAAAATCACTTTGGATGATAGTTCTCCTCCCTTGAAACTAAGAACTCTAAGAGCCAAATAAGTGACTTTTAACTTATAATTGTCTTCAATTCCCTCATAAATTCAAGTTTACCATTGAGTTTCTCCATTTTTATGCATCAAGGAGCTACAAGAAATGAGAAGAGTGAATGAGAATCAGTGGAAGATTCTCGACCATGTCATAGAGAAGAAGAAAACAACTCATTCATGGAAGGTTAGTGAAATTACATATTTCATGTTCTCCATTTTCCTCCTGCTAATTAACATTTAAAACTATAATTAGGTGATTATTTAAGGTAAAGTGATGAATTAGTGATATGTAATCTCCACTTAGCCAAATTTATTATCAATTTTATACTTTTCATTTTTTTATAATTAAGTCCGTAACTAAAAGTTCAATTGTTCACTTACATCCATTATTCGATCTTATTTACATACCAAATTTAATCCTTATGTTAAGCTCAAAATGGGCTATAAGTGACTTATAAATTTAGGGAATTAAAATTCTTTCCTCTTGGGAAATTTTGTAGTCAAAATTAAGGAACATACCTCATCAAAATAACCTAAGATATTGTTACTTCATAATTCGTTCACTTTCCTAAGTGGTTTTTTCTATATTATGATTCCTCCATAACTGTTTAAGCAAAGGTACCTTATTTTAAGATATTTTTATCTTCTTTTTTAGAAAAAAAAAGTATTATTTTCTTATAGCTTTTATGATTTCATTAAACTAATTCGAATTCTCTAGCCTTAATTTTTTTTTTCTCATTTTCTTAATTTGAAAATGACTCTTGGTCTTGCTAGCACTCTTAAAATAAATAAAAAACAATAAGCTTAAGATTTAAGTAAGAAATTATTTCTCTTCTTCTACCTCTTTCGTGTCATTTCATTTAATAATGACATCATTAGAAATATGTGCAGAGACTGTTCAATAACTCTTTCTTTTATAATTATTGACAACATGACTATCTAGTAAAACATTGATTTCATCCACACTAATCTGTATGGTCAAAGATATAAGGGTTTTAGTTTGATTTTTCACTCACATCTCTTAAAAGGCAATTTATGATTTAATGTATAGTTGCCACCTAGTTAGTTAAGTCAAGACATAAACCAAAGAGAATTTCATATTCAGGAGCTACCTCCTATGTATGCCTTTAATTAATTTTAATGATCCCTTTGTTATGATTTTTATTAATTCCCTTTTTGTTTTATGAGTGATTTAATAATTATTTCACCCTATCACATCAAACACATGAATAAGCAATTAATTACATTAGAATTAAAATTTAAATGAATACTAAATTATTAAATCCATTCATAAATTGGGATTATTCAATGAATTTGAGAACTTTTATTCCCTCATGCAATTATTTATGAATATATGGCCAATTAATTTTTATTATAAAGCAATTGAAATTAATTCCTCTATTTTATTTAATAAAAATCCACTCTCAATTGTCTAGAAATTCATTTTAAGTGATTATTTACCTTATAAAATGTGGAAAATCATTTTAGTTAACCTATTATAATATACTTGAAATTTACAGGAAATTTTGACAAGAAACTTAAAATAATTATGACAATTAAGGAGGCCTAGTTACATCAAAAAATTTGAAAATATTAAATTAAGGTATTTACAAAAGAAAAATAATAATTCTCAAAATTGAACCTTGAATCCTCCAACGTCAAAAGATCAATCAATCGCACATATCATCAGAAAGAATAACTAATAAGTTAAAAAATGTTCTATCTTCCCAGATTTGGAACGTATGTTTGTGCAGTCATCCATGGATACTAGTATGGATATACATGAGATCTAAAGCTTTTGTACAAAAACTTAAAAAATTCCTACTCATGATGAATAAATGTCCACACAATAATGTAAAATTCCTTATGAACATTTATTTATATCCTCTTTTGTAATTTTGTAGCTTTTAGAATTACTTTATTTCTTTCCGTTTAAGATTAATCAAAATATAGTTACTAATACTACACTCTATAAAATGTAGAGCTTCATATATCAATAATGTATTATTCTATCTTCCACCATGTTTATTGCCTTTTGGTTGCTTGAAACATGGAGAGATAATTCTCTATTTATTCTCTTTTTATTTTAGTTGTAATCTTAATTTTAATAAATCCTTGATATACACTAGAAACATATGTTTTGAAATAGATGGCTAGTTGGATTAGTACAAGGATTTTAAGGGGTAGATAGAAAAAGTCCAAAAGATAAACATGTAAATATTTTAGAGATACCATTGGATTTTAAAGTAGATCAACCAAAAAAGGCTACAAATGAATAGAAATCTCCTTTTTAAAGGAATTAGAGTAAGACTTTTCAAAGTTTCATGAATGAGAAATTTTTGGTTGAGGGAGACCTCTACCTTAGCACTTTGTTGAGCTTATGAAATTAGTAAGTTAGAGTTCTTTATTTTTATTTATGTCTTAATTTCTATTCTTGTATAATCAAGTCTATCAACTTTATTTTACAAGTGTGCTATTAAGGAATTGATGCTTTGATCTTTTAATCTACTCATGGAGTTACTTTCAATATTGATTTTTGTGTTGTATAATCATGAAATTTGCTCTCTATAATGTTAGTAGACATCTACTCAAGATTTATTAAAAATTGTTCGCCATTCATACATAAAAGTGAAATAAAAATCCATTACATAATGATGTCATAGAAATCTAAACTTATATTTTTTTATCATCTTTGCTCCTTTACAACATTTGCAACTATGCTTTTACTAATTTTTAATTCATAACTCTTTACTATATGCTCATTTTGCAAAATTTCATTCCATGTTAATGGAAGGAAAAATCAAATATGAATAGCAATGAATTGAGATTTTTTATTTCTTGGTTGTAAAAAGAAAATGTGATTTTTATTTTCTTTTTTTTTTTGTGATAAAATAAGGAATAGATAAGTTAGAAATATTTATTTTGTGCTCTATGATAAACTTAATCGTTAAGTGATAATTCTCTTTGAGCTAATTTTACTTAACATGTAAATGTTTTAAATAAATTGATTAGAATATTAAAATAATATATATCTTCAAAGTAAAGAGTTATTGAGTAATACTGTTATTGCATAATCACAAGCACAAAGAAAAGAGAAGAGTGAACATCACATAAAAATTTAGTGAGGTTCAACCAATATAGCCTACGTCCTCAGGCAAGGCCAAAGAGAATTTTCGCTATGAT
>CANXYI011352287.1:0-10159 GCA_948208565.1 Hura crepitans | reverse complement strand
AATAAGTTTGGCTTAGGGTTTATGATAGTATGAAATGATGATAAGTAAATGAAAGTTAAAGATAGTCAAATGGCTCATTAGTTAGACACCCACTGGATGGGTTGACCAGTCAACTAGGGATAGAGCAGCTGCTAGGTGGTCAGTCCTTCTAGGGCCCACTGCCAGGTATTGGTCATGGCGGGTGCAGCCGCTTAGATTCTGTGATGAGCCACTGCACTACAGGGTATTATTGTGGATTGGGATTGGTCTATGGATAGGTCCCAATGTATCCACAATAGGTGCTCATTGCTATGAGCTATAGGTATTGGGGATGGTTTATGGACGTGTCCCTCCTATCTACTACAAGTCCCTAAGTATCGAGGAAGGTAGGTGTAGCTACCTAGGCCCTAAAAGTGGGCCACTGCATAGGATACATCCTATTGTCTAGTGTATTAAAGTGTAGTCTACCTAGTTAGGCCTAATTCTAAACTTAAATATTAATTAAAGAGAAAAGTGAGTGGACTACAAAAAGTAATTGACTAAGATTAATCCACCGACACAGGGGTGCATAAGTTTATTAGAGACTATGTCTCCATTAATCTTAAAATAAGGGTTAAATAAGTCATCTAAACCACTGGAGCAAATTAGTGCTGTAATGGGGAGGGGAAGTTGATCTATTAAAAGATTTTAATAATATATATTTAAATGCAAAGTAAGATAAGTTTTTATCTGACCATAATATGTAAGAACTCATAATAGGTATTCATTAAACTACTCATATGTAATAGGCGAGACACACTTTTAATTAATTAAATTCACCACTGAGTTTTATACTCAACGTACTAATGTTTTGGTGCACAGGTAAGCAGGAATAGTAGAGATGCCTCGAGACGGGTGCAGTGTAGTAGCAGAGTCAGCAAGGGAAATGTATTCTATCTGTGTAATGGCACTCATGTAATAACTATAAGTTATGTGTCCAGCATGCTTAATCGCTATTGTGGTTTTGTAACTTATTTAAATTTAAAATTTATTTGACTAACTTGGGTATAAATGAATAAATACTTGAGTGACTTGATACTTAGGTTTCATCCTGAGCCTCAATGTAGGGCATGAGTCCCCAAGTGGGTATATTATTATGATTCATCAATGTTTGAATGGCAGGATTGTAAGTGCACCTATTATCGGGTTTCTACAGGGATTCGATAAGAGTGTTACACTATTCTTCATTGACACCGGCATAGTAGAGTACCATTGCTAAGGTCCAAATAAAGTGCCCCTATACTTAAGACACATCTACAAAAGAAAAAGAAGCAAGAGTCAATAGAAGTCCACACAAACTAATATTTTGAAAATAGGTCCGCACAGACCATGAAAAGTAAACAAGCTTAGTCCGTACAGATCAAATTCACAGATGCACAAAAGTTCGCGTGGACTATAGTCACAAGCAAATACAGGTCTACATATACATAACATAGCCATCCATAAGTCTGCGTGGACTTCATTAAATAAATCATGCAGAATAATCACATGACACATTCTAGAATGGTATGAAGACTAGGTCCACACAAATAATTGCCCAAGTGAACTAGGTTCGCATAAACTAATTATGTCCTAGACAACTAGGTCCGCACGGACTTATCGAACCAAAAAATTTTCACAATGCAAAAATGAAAGAAAGCTTGATCAGAATAGCAATAGGACACATAGAGGAAAGAAAACACATATGAGGGTAGACCTCTGAATAGGCATGGTGCATTAAGTCTACCAAAATGGGGATCGGGTCACTAAACACAATCCCATTCATGAAAGCAGCATTTTAGGGGTGGTTGACGGCAGTAGATGATACACAACTGACTGGAGTCAGTATGGAAATGTCCTCCGATAGAGAAAGAGAGGGGAAAGTCCTTGTGCCCAGTGGAAGAAACATAATGGTTGGAGTTCCTTCACTGTCATTGGAAGATGACAAGTGAGAAGTGCTACCAATGTTAAAAGCCATCAAAAAGTCACCTGCCTAAGAGAAAAACAACAAAGAAGGGAAACAAAAAAGGATGCAAATGAGAAATGAAAGGGAAAAGAGACGGTTATAATTTTGTCACAATAAGTATGCATAGACTTTCATGTTGTAGTCTATATGGATGTTTTCTCAGTAAAGTCCACACAGACCTTCTTCCGCCTTATCCGCAAGAGTCAGTCTCAACATTAGTCCACGCAGACTTTCTTTAAGATTAGTCCATATAGACAATGACCAATAATGTTCACACAGACTTTTGACTGCCAAATTCAAAAGAATAAAAATAAAAAGGGGAATACCTCTCAAAGGCCAAACTTACTCCGAAACAATTTTTTCACAATCTAACTAATATTTCATTTTTTTTGTGGGATTGACTCAAAGTTCCATCCATAATTTTGGATCAACCCCAAGTTCAATCCACTAATTTTGAATCAACCTCGAGTTTAATTCACTAATTCTATATCAACGTCAAGTTCAAACTATCATTTTAGTTTTAGCCTCGTAAGCCAATCCATCATTTTGAGTTCAGCCTCGTAAGTCAATCCATCATTTTGGGTTCAGCCTTATAAGCTAATCCACCATTCCAGATTCATGCCTCATAAGCTAATCTACAATTAATATTAAAGTCTACATCAAAGCCCACTCAACAATAGTATGAATAGAAGAAGCTGACAGGTAAGTATCACTGACTTAGATACTTTGATATGTATTTTTGATAAACAGCACACACCAAAGTGGGGGCAACTGTAGACATCTCACCTTTGACCTGTGATGATAGCCAGAGATGAACTCTCAAGCATAGCATAAAGTCATCAAGAGGTAGGTCCACACAGACTTACTAAATAATGTCCGCATGGACTAACAATGTGAACAGGCCAAGATCCAGCCCATAAACTAGCATACCAAATACTTAGTCCACGTGGACTAGTACAGATAAGTTTGCACAGACCTGCCAACGTAAAAAGCACTCTGAAGGTAGAATTCTATCTATTCAGTCTAGAAGTCCCATTGGGATTAGGACTTCTTTCTAGATGAAAATAGAAAAACCTAAAAAGCCTAAATATATATACTTCTCTACATCAATAGGGAAAAGGAGAGTGACTAGGAGGCTGAAAAATTACAATCAAAAAAATATATTCAAATGGCAGAAAGCATCCAAAAAATTATGAGAGCTTGAACTAAGAGTAATTCAAATCATCTTCACTTAAACCTTAAGACCTTTGTGCTATTGCTTGAAGAGACTTCTTGTTTAGGTAATATTTGAGGTCTATTTCATATTCCTTGATGTTTTACAAACCTATAACCACTAAAATTGATACATAAGTAAGGTGGTGCATTGTTATCCCCACTTCCATTCATAATAAGTAGGCCATTTTAGTAATACATAGGATGTAGAATTGATTATTATAGCCAATGTTAAGCATGTTATATTGTGTTAATAATCATCACATGAATCTGATCATATGTATGGTTAGGTCTGCATTGACTTAGGTCCTTTAGGCATAAGTATGATAAGTTAGTCTGCATGGCCTTATTTCCCTTATGTGAATATGACATATTAGTCTGCACGGACCTATATCCAGTAAGCATAGTTTTTGTTTAAGTACCTTGTTACACGCTAGTTGATAAATGTGAATTATTATGTTTATATGTTGATGTTGTATGCGAAGGCATGTATATATGTGTAATTAATTGATAGGTAGTCCACGCGGACTCCCTGTTATGAGGGCTATAGTTCGCACAGACTTGTATATGATCAATTATCTGATAGCTCTTTCGAATATGCTTTGTTTATACAGTCAATTATTCTAGATCCATATGTTTTAAATATATTCATATTATGTTTATTATACATTAATGCTTATATAACCTTGATTTAACTTTGTTTGACTTCGTTGTTATGTGCGTTGTCAATTGAATTTACTTGCTGGATCAAAATTGGGATGGACATGACTTACCCTTAGAGATGGTCCACACGGACTAAGATGAGACCTCCAAAATGTCCATTTGGACCAAGTGATGCAAAAGCAGGACCATTTTAGTGTTATGATTTGCTTCCATTGGTTATGCACTTATTATGCATTTTAGCTTATTTTAGGGTTGTAATAGCTAGTAAACAACTTATTTTACATGCTATGACCTAACTTTCACATCAAACAATTTTATATGTAATTAATTAGTGTTTTCTAAAAAAAAGAATTTGCATTTGCTTAATAAAAAGTCACACAAAAAATGCATTTTAGTAAAGGCCAATCTACTAGAAATGGGAGTTGGGCAACTACCACTAATTCTTATAGAATTACGGGTAGTTGTTAAGTTAATTAATAATTAATTAATGACCCATTTTTTAGATGTACATATATGTTGTATTTTGTGAATATTGCAATTTACTTCCTTTGTATGCAAAAGTGATATGATTTAATTAAAGAATGGTGCATGGTTGATTAATAAGGGACTAATAAATGTTACAACATACATAGATAACATATTATAAGGGCATAAACAAGATCTAAAATTCCGAACCTTTCTTATATAGAAGATTAAAGGTCCTAGTGTAGAGGCCAGGTGGCAACTCCATTAACCACTCTTGTTCCCAGTAAAATATCATAATTCTCTACAAATTGCCATTAATATCCCTATGTAGTTAAAAAATTTTCCTACTCTCAGTAGAGTATCATTAATCAAAAGAGATAAAACATTTATGCCCAACACATATACCTTTTGAGAATTCATTTGTCAAAATTTATATCAGGTTATGTATTACCTACTGAGTACTTTTAAGTAAGGATTAAAAGGTATGTTAGTTTATGATCATGTCCATGTATACATTTTATAAATGTGACACTACTTAAATGGTTTAGTCTTTAAACTAGATAAAGAATTCTTTTTCCTTGGAAACTCCGATAGTTTGAAACATCATTAACATACACCAAACACTAACACATAAGAATAAATTAATTAGGTTCCTTGTGTCTAAGATCTCAAAACATAATAGACGTTTGATGGTGCTATCCCAAATTTTTATAGCTGTAGAAAAATACTTCTATAATCAAGCACATCAAAATCCTCATCATCATGATCTTTCTGATAAGCACATAACTATAACAATACATTAAAATAGATAACACGTATAATAATCATAACCAAAGTATGCTTAACCATAAATCACCTTTCACTTAAAATCAACCATAATTTATGCTTTACCATCCATCCATGACTATCATAGCTTGGTTTACATCATCATAGCATAGTCCATATATTAATATCATGGTACTAACTCATTTAATTTCAAACCAATATATATACACCCAATAATTAAAATATCATCACATGTCATACAATCAAGCTCTAGATTTATACATCAAAACTTAATACACAACACCAACTCAATAAAAGAATCTTTTCTAGTCTTGCATGTATTAGCTAAAACTTATATCTTCTATCCCCGACTCAAATTTCAAAACCTATACATCACAAATAATATAATGCACTAAGCATGGAGCCTAGTACTATATCTAATAATTAACAATTATAGATGCATGGATTATTATAATTTTAACAAGGGTGTATATATATAAAAATAAGATATATAGCATAACACTATATAATATTCATAATGTCAACATATAAACTATTTTATAACCTACAAACCAACATATGCTCTACTCTTACCACGCAATCTAGCTATTATATATACAAAATACAATTTATCATATTATGTATCATACATGTCAAAAGATCCAATGGTCAATCAACCTTATTGCACATCACTCACTCATAATCCAACATTCTCACACATGCATCCAAACATATATCAATCATAATAGACATATTTTAACCATATCGTGCATAAACACAATTGTTCAAATTGCTAATAGTATAAAATCAACCATCATAGTATATATGCTTTATAAACTAGATATCATACAATTCAACTTATTATGTAATTCCTTCTATTTATGCTCATTTCTTTAATTTATTATCATTATGCCTATACTTAGAAGGCACTCACCAAAAACTAGATAATAGACTAATCAACCACTTAGGTCATAATGTGCAATGGCCACTAAAACTACATGATGACTGCACCTACATATATATGTACACTGGTCCTTTTGGACCTTTTGGCTGTTGTACCAGACTTGGTATGTACAGTGGCCTTATGGGACCCTACAACTATTGTACCAAACCTATATGTGTACAGTGGTCCTTTTAAACCTTTCAACTACTGTACCAGTTCTATAGCCACCAAGGCACCTTAGTAACTACTATTTCCCTAGTTGACCAGCCAACCTATCTAATTTAGGTTGTTTACATATATGAGTTGCTCATAAGGTTTCATTCCGTTTCACCTTTAGAAAGTGGCTTAAGTAGACTTTATGATTACTAGTCAACAAATGACCTTAAGGGAAAAATTTAAGTTCTTAATTTATTTTAAAATAACTCTCTTTTCCATTCATACATTAAAACACAAAGATTCCACATCTATACATATTTATCTATCCCACATAATAATAATTATCATAACATCTCATTTTATTCATCATATTGGGCCATTCTTGCCTTCTTAACATTTTATCATGTCTATTTTGTTTGATGAATGCCTTAAGCATCAACGAATATCATTTTAAACATTTTGGTCATAGCAAGTTCATCATGATTCAATAATAAATTAGAGAAAATATTCTTTTGCATATTATGCTTTATTTAAGATAAAAAATCATTTACTCTACTATAAACAATTCATCAATCCACTATGCTTTAACATGCTTACACATGTCATCTCCTAATACATGCCAATACTTTCACTTATCTCACTCACACATATTTCATTTCAAGCATAACATCAACACATCATACATTAAGACATTAGGATATATATATATATATATATATATATATATATATAAAATTAAAAATTCCATGTTTATACATCGCATAGGCCAATCAATCATATATTAAGCACAAATCGCATTATAAGTTTTCATATCTATCACATGCATAGCTAATTCTATTCCAAAGCCTTAATGTGACATTCGAAAAGTCTTATTATTCAAGCATAACAAATCCATCCTACAAGGGTAAATCTCTAAATCATGCTTTATTTATATAATTATGACTCATGTATTAATATCAGGCCATTTAGCCATGTACATAAGCATTAAGCATAACTATTGGCAATTTGGTTAATCATATCATCAAAAATAAAGTGTTCATGTCAATATTTTCTATTCATCCACATCCTAAGCATAGCATGTTCTTAAGAGTTACAAATCCCACAAACATCATTTCATTTTACGCATAATATTCATACATCAATCATTTTTAAGTTTTACATCATTCTACCATAGTTATACCTTATTACTAATGCTTATACTTACTGAAGCTTATCTCATCTATCTTTATTAATCCCTTTGACCATAGCATACAAATAATATCTTATTCAATATGAAATTGACTCACTAAGACATTAAGCATATATACATAGTCTCCAATTAACAATTCATACTTACAATTATGTATATCTCATGAGATAACAACACCAATGCCATTTTCATACATTACTCAATGCTAGTTTGCTTAGATAGATTAAGAAATTCTAAAATGTCAATTATATTATACTTTACGTATTTAAGCTTTGAATGATATGAATATAGGTTTGATGCTTCTAATAACACTTCAATGTGTATGAAAGTGCTCAACATATAATTATTTACAACTAACACCTCATTCCCTTTTATCTAATCATAAGCCCCCCTTGCCCCACACACCTACACACATATATACTGTAACACCCCCTACCTATTTTCGAAGGAAATAGACAAAGTGTGCTACTTCCCATAAGTCACCCATCCTTAAATTAGCCCAGGGTTCATTCATTTAACTCTTATGAAATATGGGATATCTTTATCCTATTTTGACTATCTAGTGGTTATTATTGTATGACCTTTTATTACTGCCTATTTTAGTCTAATAAAACTCCAGTTTACATCTAGTATTCACTTTACAGAATTTTAGGTAGCATAACGGCTACTTGGATGAAAAACCAAAAAATTTTCCTGCAAGAAAAGCACTTCTAAACTCATGTATGCTCCATTCTCAACTCCTGGACCCTTCTGGTCCCCTAAACTATCATCAATATCAAACACACAACAATCACAAGGTCTCAAACTCATAGTACTCAAACAACAATATATACATGCATTCCATCACAAGGTCATACATATGCAAGTCACACAGTTTATTCATCCAAAACTCATAGATAGCTGCATGGTTACCTTATAGATCGAATCTATACATATACATGAGTACTATACTACTATTAACTGTCAAGATATTGAATATATACCCAAAAACTCATGGACTGCTACACTACACCTGTTGAAGCTGAGTAGCTAACCCTTAACTCTAACCTACCCATCAAAACATCAACGCGCTGAGTATAACTCAATGGTGGAGTTGACACAATAAATGTATGTCATGAATGCAAACACACATATAAAGTCATATGTATACATGCATAGACATTATAGTCATTTCGATGCTAATTTATCAGACTAGGTATCATTTATGTACTACGCCTTACAGTGCCTTATTATACAAGTAACTAGTTTATATACCATTTTATTAGCTCATTTATTCAAATCCATGTATTACTTCAATGGCGACTATTAATAGTCAAATAATATTGTCTTTATTAAGTTTAATGTTATTCAGGCCCATAATAGACAGACTACACTTTAAGACACTAGATAGTAGGATCTATTCTATGCAGTGGCCCATATTTTAGGCCTCGATAGCTGCACCTTCCTAGTCCAATAGTAAGGATAAATCTATAGACCTCCCAACACCCGACTAGCAAATAGTAGGGATCAGTCTGTAGACCTCCCAATATCTATAAGTGGGATAGTAAGGATCAGCCCCGTAGGACCTCTCAATACCTCGAGTCGACATCCATAGTACAATATGGGTGGATAGTAAGGATCAGCCCCATGGGACCTCCTAATATCCATATAAAGGCAATGGGTAGCAAGGATTAGCCTAAGTGGACCTCCCAATACCTAGGTGTGTAGGGTTCAATCTCAAAAACTCGGTGGCTACACCCATCAACACCTCAAACAATAGTGGCCCTTAAAGGGCCAACCTGCCTAGCAGCTGCTAATTCCCTAGTTGACTGGTCAACCCATCTAATGGGTATCTAACTGATAGGCCAACTCACTATTCATCTTTTCAATATTTAACTGTTGCTCAATTCTTGTCTGGTTTCATCTTAGTAGTAACTCATACATGCATCTCTACCATATTTATACAATTTATTCACTTTAGGTAAATTTCAATAGAATCACTATTCATATGGTTATTTTCACTTAAGTTACTATTCATTTAGTCATTTTCTTCCATCATGAGTTCCATGTCTCTAATTCATACAAACCATATATTCATCATTTCCCCAACTAATATCTTTTCAAATCATCATAAGTCCAACCCTCATTCTTATGCCATTAAGTGCACACATACCATCACAATTTCAATTAACACCATTATAAGTCTATTTTTTTTTATCACAATTGACATAATTTATTATATGTTACTACTTATACTTCTCATTTACATTCTACTATGATTTACACTTCATTTCCATCTCTATGCCACACTTTCTATGCCATATACACATACACACATAACATGTACATGTTTCGGCTACACACTTACACTTGGTTTATTTCACATGATTCATGTATATAATTTCATTTTTACACCATTAACACAACCATACCATTTATTTACATCAATTACATACCTAACACTAAGAAATGCCATTTCCATACACATGTGCACACATACATTCATGCACAAACACATGACATACATAAATCGAGTCAAGTCCACATACCTAGGGAGTGAAAACACCCCTTCTTCCACTACCATCTTGCCTTAAATGGGGTCCCCCTCCCATACTTTCCTTTTGGCCTAACATAATTAAAATTTTCCTTAGAAAAATTACTAAAAATCCTACATAACTTCAAATTGAAATCTAAAACCATAGAAGTTCTTAGAATACCTTAAGCTACCTAATATAAAAATAAAAATTAAATTAAAAACACTTACACCTAAATTTATCACTATTCACCAAGTTTCAATTTCTCTTTTTTTAGCCCTTTTTTCTAG
>CANXYI011352152.1:0-12291 GCA_948208565.1 Hura crepitans | reverse complement strand
TTGTGGTCATATAGCATGTACTTTGGCATGAGTCAACTAATGAACTTTAAGTGCGAGTGTGGCATAATGGCCAAAATTCCTAATAGGCATGAAAGCTAATAAGTTTTGGTACTTAAGCTTCAAAAATGCATATTATAATGCCTGTGTTTTGAGGCTTCGTGAATAGTGCCATTAGGTTCAGTAAGTGTGCTCGAGGTGCTGGGTCACTTTCACGAGAATTGACGCAGTGACACTAATAGTAAAACTTTGAGGGGCTTTTAAAATGATGAAAAAGATAAAATTTAAAAATTTCATAGAACCAATAATTCATTTTGGACTGCAAGCTATTGATCTGTGTAATGAAAATTTTTCGGGCCAGGATATGCCCGGATGGACCTGTAAATATCATCCCCTAAACCTCAAAAATTCCCTTGAGTCTATTGGTGAAAGAAATTTTGAATTTTGAGTTCATTTGCAAATTATCATAATTTTTAAAGTTGGCATGCAAATCGAGGCAATCAGAAAACTGCACTATCGATGGAATTTTGTTTTAAAAATTTACAAACTTGTAGAGGAGATTAAAATAGGAATTTTAAAATGAAAGAAATAATTTTTTAAGGTCCCTATGATTTTTAAAAATTTCTTGAAGTTATTCCAAAAATTGAGCCAGTACGGGATGGTTCAGGAGGTCACGAGACCTACCCATACCAACCTAATTGACCTAAGGGCCATGACACATGGCAAGACATGGTAATGGTTGAAAAATCCACTCATAAAAGATGAAGATTTCTTCTTTACTAGCTACTAGAACCTACGCTAGCTTTAGAGAAATTATTCCTCTTTATCATCTTCTCTTAGTTGATTTAGAAAATAATCATCACTAAAAATCATCTCTATATGTTATGGTGATTCTAGAAAAAGAATAGAGGTAAAATAATCTCTCATGAATTAATTGAAAATCTCCAAAGGACTAAGGGTCAAAAGTAGTCCAACAAGTGTATAAGGTGAGTTTTCATGCCTTCTACTTTGATTTTCTTAGTTGTTTTTTGTTTGAAATGGATGTTAAGGAGTCTAACATCCACATGTCTATGTTTGAATGGATTTTAAGGGAAATTAAGGCATAAAATGGCTTGAAGAGAAAGGGAGAAGTTATCATAGGGGCTAGAAATGAAGGCTTGAAGGCTTTGAACTAGTGGTTATTTCCTTTTCTTGTATTTAGAGGTATGTGGACTCCAACATTTATTTCATGCCACTTTATTTCCATGGGCTAAATTTGAGAATTAAATATGGCAAATTTAGCTAAATTGCTTGTGGGGTGTAAATAAATTGAAGGGAATGTTGTACATAACTTGACTACATGATAAATAAAGGTTTCTTATGTTGATTTAATGAAAATCATAGGAATGGTGCTTAAAGTCTATTTGGCAGAGAGTTAACCTAAGGGTTAATAAAGGTATAGTATGGAAACATGGTGATTAGGCAAGTTTAAGGTGGAAGTTATAAACATTTGAAAGCATTGGCAAGTGATATGGGGCAAACATTGGTCATTAAAGCATAAATAACATGTGTGTGGTACATGATGTGTGAAATAATAGCATGGTGTGAATCAAAGGCTATTTGACATATAAATATATGGGAACTTTAATGTGGCTAAGGCATATGCTAAGTGTAAGTGATTCCAACTGGTATGAAAATACAAGTATATATACTTGTGGTATCATGATATAGCTTAGATATTGGCTTAATGGTGATACATGTATGTAGACATCTGATCAAGCTTGAATGTGGTGTAATTAGGCCTATATTTTATGAATAATGATGATTTGGTATGTATTTGGCTTGACTATTATGTGTATGAATGTGTTTTGAACTTTGGCCGAGACATGTAGGTGCCTAAAATTCCTTTAAGTGGCATGAAAGTGAACTTGTGTTTGTGTGAATTCTTTTAGGCAATGTATGAAAGGTTAAAATTATGATTAACATTAGATAAATGCATGATAATGATCTTTGATAAAAGGATAATACTTGGACATGAACTTGAACAAAATAAACTAAAAGATAGCTTAAAGTGAACCTTTAATGCGAAATTCAAATAGACCTAAAATGTGCCATAATTGCCTATGTATGATTTGAATAAGTATGTAAGATGTGTATGGCATAAAATGAGTGTTTGACATGTAGTTTAAGAAGGCAAAGAAAGTCCTAAGAAATGAACTTGAACATTAACCTAAAATGAGACTTTAAAATGAAATGAAAAGTGACTTGTAATATTCCAATAATATATGCCTTCAAGAGCTATGATTTGTAATTGAGTATAATGGAAACAATGCCTATGTTTTGGCTTTGTGAATAACCTAGTAAATGGGTGGCTTTAAGCCTATGGACAATATGACTTATTGGTGAAAATTGCATTGAAAAAGGCTAAGAAATAAACCTAAAAAAGCTATTGAAAATTTGATAAAATAACATATAGCTATCTAGTTTGACCATTACTTGAATCTAAAATACCATTGTATAGTAAATGGTAGTTATATGAAAAATAATCATGGAATAATATCAAAGATAATATACCTTAATTATTTGCAATTACAGTACTTGAAAATAATATTGAGAATCAATTAGAATAGCCTAATTATGGCTATACTAGACTAGGCTAAAATTAAATTGTATAATAAAATTCATAACTAATTATTTTTTGTTCTTAAATATTATAAGAATTTAATTTGTGAAAGAATAAACATAAATTAAGTTATTAGCCCGTTAGTTAGACACCTACTAGATGGGTTAACTAGCCAACTTAGGGATTTTAGCAGCTGCTACATTTTCTAATTTTCAGACAGGGCCAGTACAACAACATAGGCCAATTTTTGGGCTACTATACTAGTCTGTTTGATAGAGACTAATGTTCCTTTACACACTTGAACCAATTCACCTCATTTTGTCGGTGCAATGGCATAAGTCCCGAAAGACCACTGCACTAGTTGGTTAAATAAACTAGTTTACCATGCAAACTAGTTTGTGACATTCTTGATCTTTAAACCCATTCACCTTATTTTATTAGTGCGGTGGTGTAGATCTCAGAGGGCCATTACACAAGTCAGTTAAACAAACTAGTTTGTGACATCCTAAATCTTTAAATAGGGTCAGTATAGCAGCTAAGGTCCTAAAGGGCCACAGTACTATTCTATTAGATAGACCCTATCTTGTTATTTGCACCTTTAGGGCTATGACTTGATTAGGCTGATACAGTGGTTGAGGTCTAAAATGTGGATCATTGCATTGCTTTTAGTTTCCTTTAGGTCTAGTGTTTTGAAGTGTCTTCTACCTAGTTGGGCCTATCAATTTAATGAAATGAATAACATACAACAATGATAATGGCAGATATTATCAAAGTTTCTAAAGTTTGGCATAACTAAGTAAATGAAAAACTATTATGTATCATCAGGGGCATCTTGGTAATTTTAAATGTGTATCACTTATTGACCTGATAATTTAATCACTTAACCATTATTATTTGTAATGGCTTAAATTCATAATTTATATGACTTCAAATGATTAAATTAATGGTAATCTATTATGTAAAGTTAAAAAGGGGTATTTTGATCATTTGACATAGAAAAGTAAATTATGGACTTAATAACTTGAAATAGACAATAATAACTCTAATTATACATGAATGAACCTTTTGACATGTTTTAAATGCTTGAGTTCACCATTGAGTATTATATACTCAGCGTATCAATTTCCGTGCATTGGTAATCAGAACCTACAGATAGCCTTGACTACATGAAATCAAGGTTTAGAGGTCAGTTTGGTAAGGTTGCTATATGTTTAGTATATAGTTTTGCACTTATGTACATAGGTGGGGAATGGGTACAATATAAAAGGTTTTTTATATGTCATAGATAGTGTTTTGTAATAAGTTTCTATCAAACTATTTTGAATGTGTGATTGCCCTTACTTAATGATATTATTTATGAGCCTGAGGCACTATATCTATGATTATTTGATTGTGACCTAAGGCCTCTATTGATGAACTGATAGAATAATGATGTTAGGTTGATATATAGGGGGACCAGAAGGGTTCAGGTGATGAAATTTGAGATTATTGAAGTGTTTTGACAGGTGTTAAAATTTTGGATAGGGACCCGAACAACCGTTATACTACCAATTTTTTTGAAAAAAATTTGATTAAATAATAATAGTGCAATATTGGCATAAATAATATGGTATGACCCTAAGAATTTTATAAGGACAAACAAAAATGAATTTAGAGTTAGACAAAATTAAATATTTAGGAAGATGTAACAGTTAAACGAATGAATAAGAGAGAAATCTCAGGATAGGTGACCTAATGGGAAAAACACCACTTATTAGTTTCCATTAGGAATCTAGTAGGGGGTGTCACATACATATATGTATGGAATAAGGTTATGTAGTTTGAATGATGATGAAAACTAAATTAGGCCTTTGTGAGCATGTATGGATGAATGGTCTTGTATGAATGTATATGCATGATAACTCATAAATTGTGATAATTGAAATGTAAACAAGCTTTCATTCATTATATAGATTACAAATGTGATTATTAGCATGAAGAAATAAGGTTTTTGACCAAAATATGTCTCAAAGCTGAGAAGAGCTAAAAAGAGTTCTTTAAAACACATTATGCCATATAATGAGAAATTGATGAACATGAATGTATAAATTGTCCTAAATGGTTCTATGACCTTAGCTAAATGTATATATGTATAATACATGCTATAAATCCATAAATGAGATGGATATTGTGATTGATTGTGCATATGGCACAAAAATGGCATAATGGTATGTTAAAATGGGCATGAATGCCAAAAATGATGTTTTTAATGAAAATAAACTATTTTAGTCATCCAATAGCTAAAATAAGTAAATTAAAAGCTATATGAGCTTATTTAATGAGGTGAAACTAAATTTAGTGGTTTTTAGCCTATAAGATACAACAACCTGGGAATGGATAGGTTGACCAGTCAGCTAAGGGATATAATAGTTGCTAGGGCACTTTGATGCTTAGATGAGACCCAAAAGTTCACTTTTAGTCTTACCTATGGATATGTGTGCTAGTATCTTCAGATCTATATAGGTGTAGCCACATGGTCTTATGTGGGAAACTACTACATAAGCACGCATTGCTGCAGCTGCAAGGTCCCGTGGGGGAATGTATTGCATAATTTTAGTTGGTGTAATAGTTGAAACGTCCAAAATATGGGTAACTACACAAGTTATGATCCCATTATCCATGGATTTAGGGTTATCCCGATAGGCATAAGTTAAGATAATAAAACAAATAATAAAAGCAACACATAATGCATATCATGTTTTTTAAATGGCAGATATATGTATTTATGATATGAAAATGGCCCAATGTGATTAATTGTTGGTTTCATATGCTAGTTTGCTTCATATGTATGATATGTATATCATGGTGCATGATGTATGTCATTGATCATAATTTTAGCATATAACTATTTCCATGTATATAATACAATATGCAAAGTAATTATGCTCCTAAATGAATGGCATATACCCATGGTATGTTAAAAATTATCATTAGCCATGTATGGGTGATATGAATGTTTTGTATACATGATGCATGTTATAGCCATTAATATGATTATCATTTTATATGAAAACATTATAAAGGATGTTATTAATAAACATAGATTTTATATACATATGGTATGATGATAATGATAAGTAGCACATGGTGTATCGATTACATAACTAAGTATTAGCTTAATGCATCATTTGTTTATGATACATAGGTAAAAAGACTACATTTTGATACTTAAAGCCTTAAGACATCAAGACTTACCAAGAGAAGGCTTTCTTTTGGTAATGATTGTGTATATATAATAGTTGTTATGTATATGATGCACTTGAATGTATGTTGTAAGGGAAGAGGCCTAATATTGTATCTAAATTGTAACTTAATGTTTCTTTTTAGATTTCAAAATGTGTAAACCATATTAAACTGTGAAATTGCATGTTGTGCTATATGATCTCTTCCTAAGGTTGGGATAACTTGTGTTATGTTTATGTGTTACAGAATGATCAGAGGATCATAGAACGTTATAAAAGTGTGTGAAAAGTATATAGAAGTGTATTTTCTTGTGCAGGTTACTATCAAAAAATTTGGGATAGTGCCCGGTACAGCCATTATGCTACCAAAATTTTTGCACAAGGATTCCTAGTTTTTAATATGTAACATTGTTTAAAAAAGTTTCTGTAAAGCTATATTTTGAAACACAATATTTTTAATAAGAATGTTTTATAACATGTAAATGGGTAAATGAGTTGAGATATCTCGATATGCATGCACACCTTAGTCGAGCATGGCGATCAACTGGCATTTGGATTGGGTAAGGGGTGTCACAAATCATCATTAGTCCAATCAACCATAAAGCATATACAACATGCCAATATCGCATGACATGTTTACTAGTCAATGCAGTTGATCATTTTCATCCTCTTCATACTACAATTGCATACTCACCATTCATCATCATATCATACTAGCTTATAGCATCATTCTCCTGCATATGTATGTCATTGACTCATTATTTATATCATGCACAGATACATACTCTTCACTTTATCATTCTATGTTTACAACTATGACATATCCAATTACATACACATCTTAATGAACATGTATGCCATATCATTGCATAAAGCTTTGACCCAAGCATACTCATGTCCTTATCATTAATTTTCATACATTATTCTATGCAAACATTTCATTCCATACCATATTATCACTTTTATAGCCAAAAATAATATTAACCATACTGATCATACACTTAACTTAGTATAACATATAATTCATGCTAAATATCATACATTAATATCACATTACCCTACATATAGGTTTTGGCTAACAACATAACTCATACACCATTATTTTCATTACATTATTTATCACTAAATATGCATGAATTGAATATAATTCGACCATCTATAACTACCAAACATCAAACACATTACATTCATACACATTTACATCATAATATACACACTTTAATAAACTGAAACATATGCAATTGTACATATGTTAATTTGTACTCTTACAAATGGTGTCAAATACACCTAAAAGCTCTTTTGAGCCTTCTCTTTCCCATGACCCTTGCAAGCTTCTCCTATGTCTACAAACATAACACATAAACTCATTCAAAAATCCATAAAAAATCTTACACTTTTAATCTATAAAAAAAATTTAGAATACTTTTATAGGGACTCCAAAACACCTTAGAAAAATCTCAAAACATGATACAAACCTTTTACCTTAGATAGGGTTAGTGTTTACATAATCCCTAAACTCATAAAACTCCCTCTTTCAAACTTCATTCTTTCTCTAATTATCTAAAAAAAGCTTGAAATCCTATCAATTGAGGCTTGAATGATAAATTAAGGTGCAAAATTGAGGACTAAAAGAAGAAAAATGGAGGAAAATAGAGATAGTGATGCCATCAAATGAAAAAGAGGGGAAAGGGATACACTATTCAAGCTTTGACTTATACATAAGTTTTTTATCTTTTTTTACATGTCCCCCAATCCAATGGCCCTTAATTATCCATTTAAAATTCAAAGGCTTACTTTTTTCAACTCCATTTTTCATTCTGTATAAAATTATTTCTCAAAATTAAAACCCTAATTAACATTCCTTATGTTTATTAAAAATTACTTCAAATATAATTTAAAAGGCTAAAAAAACACGCTCAAAAACCATGAAAAATGAGTTAAAATGATACTTTAATCTTTCCTTAATTTTTCTAAAATACTTCTTGATATTAAAAAATTATAATTCAAATGCCAATGGACTATTTAGAATATTTGAGTATCAAGTTGTATCATTCCCAGGTAATCTTTAGCAAAAATAAAATATTTTATGGTTCAGTTTTAATTGTCACTATTCATAGTACATTGCCATCAAATATTTACTTCTATTTTTAACCATCTTAATAACTTTGTTTTCATTCCAAATTTTTCCCAAAATTAGATTATGATTAATACTTGCATGCAGTCATGGAACACTATTCACATCTCTATAAATACTATTCATAATCTCAGCATTCTCAGGTGTTACATTTCTTCCCCTCTTAAGAGAATTTTGTCCTTAAAATCAATATGTTCAAATAGTTCAAATAGCTGGGGATATTACTCTCTCATCTGAACTTCACTTTTTGAAGTCAATTTTTCAATGTTGTGATACCTCTATAACACCTTTACTAGAGGTATTGTTTTGTTCTATATTATTGGTTTTTCTTAATCATACATAATGGAAAAATTAATATTTTGAGAGAAACCAGCAATGATAATAGACCCAAATAATTTCAAATTTATCCTAAACATTAAATCTAGTAGCATTTCATGATTTATTGTAAAAGGATGACAACAGATTCCTTTCATAAGCTCTTCTCACCTGATTGTTGCAAACCAAAGTGATCCTCTTTGAGGAACACCTCTAAGGTAATCCACACAAGAAGTTTTTAGAAAAGATCAACTTGTTATTCTAAATGCTAGTAGGAATTATAAGCGGATGAAGGAAGAGGAAGAAAATGTGCGTCTTAATTATTCTATTTGGAAATTCTATAGTAGAATGCCTCCTTATGGTGGCTACTATAATTAAGTTTATTTATATCATAAATAAACCTTATTTAGATAAAATTTTAACACATAAATTCTTGCCTAAGTTAGACTAGAATGGACCTATGAATTGGCCCTCTTTTTGTCTTATGTGCATATGCCTTTTAATGGGATTTTATGCAATATGCTTTGGCCCCACTTTCATTAATCCTATACGGTACTTCTAGGCCCCATTTTTTTTATTAATAATTACATTGATTTAAGGTCTTTTAATCTTTTTAAAGGCCTATAAAAAATTAGATATAAGAACAATTAAAAGTTTAGACTCAACAAGGCCTAAGTCAAAAACCCCTGATTTTTAAAAAACCCTAATTTTCTATACTTTTTATTTGCAAGTAGGCCCTAAGCCCATTTGCTAATTTCTTCTTCTAAAATCATCTTCTAATGATAGCTCATATCATTAGAAAATTAGCTCATATCATTAGAAAATTCAATCTTATTTAATCTTCCTCAAACTCCTTTTATGTGTGTTACCCTATGGGTTTCTAGAATAGCTTGGCAATATATAGTGAATTAGAGTCCTAATCTAACAGGGACTTCATAAATTCAATTCCATTGAATTAATATCAATTCACTAATTGATATAGCACCTCTTAAAATGTCAAAAGAGGCATCTAGCAATGTATCATGTCTACCCAAGTACTGAAAAGTCAAGTGGTTTGACTTAACTTTTCCATATACAATTACGGTGTAATAAACTCCTTTCTCCATCTTTTATCTCATCCAATTTTGAGTATTAACTTGTGTCAACTCATAGCTTAACTAAGTATGTCAATTAAGCCCAGAACATATTGTTCTAATAATTTCACCTTTATTCCCAAAATTCCCTTAGTGAATCCTGTTAACATATGGGACTTTGATCTAGCCAGAGATTCCTGAATATAGGTTACTCATTAAAACTATGAGATAAACTCGACAATATAATCTAGGGTAGTGAATCCTTTGTTGATTACTACCCTATCTTAAAAAATATTATGCGATACCAAAGTACCTCACTATGTATACTTCTTATTAGAAGTAAAAGTTTTAGAGTCAAGGTATGTAAATCCATATTTAAGATAGTTAGTAATCTCAAGTCTAAAGATACTTGCACTATTAATATGATGAGATACTTTCACTGACATAGATTAAGTATCCATGTGAAGATCTCATAAAGGATCTTTGATGTACTTACTTCGCATGTAAGCATCAACATGTTAACTCTAAGCAACTTTATGCTTACAATTTGTGAGAACTACTACTTGATCCAATCAAAAAGTATAACATGTGTTGATCTTTTTACATTAACAATATCCCATCTTCTTAATACTATAATTAGGGATATTTAGGTGTATCACATTGGCATGCAATAAGTATTTCACATTATGAGCACTTCATGATTTCCTCTAGATTGTGATTATATACTAGAGACTTTATAACATGGTTTAAGAAATTGCAAAAAATTGTAAGTAATATATAAAAGTACCATGATATAAAGAAAAATGCCTTTTAGTATGATTTCATAAGGTTTAAATACATTAATACTACCCTATTACATCTGCTCTAGGGCATACTTCTAACAATCTCCTAATTACACTAGAGCCAATCTCCCTTATACTTAATGCCCATTGTATTTACATGTTGATGAAACTTTCCTTGTGATAATGCCTTTGTGAGAGGATCAACTATATTTTGTTTTATAGGGACCCTTTCAATTTTTGCATCCTATCTACTAATGATCTCCCTGATCAGATAGTAGTGCCAAAGAACATGTTTCGATCATTGATTAGACAATGGTTCACAAGCCTATGCAATATCCCTATTGGTATCACAATATAGTGTTATTAGATCAACAATTCTTGGAACCACTCTAAGTTCTATAATAAGCTTCTTAATCTAAATAGTTTATGTAGCTGCATCAAAAGTTGCTATGTATTCAGCTTTGATAGTAGAATCCATAATCGTATCTTATTTGGAACTCTTCCAAATAACTACTCCTCCACACATAATGTATACATATCTAGATTGAGATTTATAGTCATCCTTATCATATTGGAAGCTATCTTCAATATACTCATTAACCTGTAGATCTCCTTCTCCATAAATCAAGAATAGATCTTTAGTCTTTTTCAAGTACTTATGGATATTCTTTATAGGCACCCAATGTTCCTTTCTATAAATAGATTGGAATCTACTCATTGCACTCAGATTAAATGCTACATTGAGTCTCATACATAACATTGCATACATGATAAATCCTATAGCCGAAGCATATGGGATTCTACTCATACACTCTCTCTCCTCTTATGTCTTAGGAGACATAAATTTAGGAAGGTGTTTTCCATACAGCATAGGAATATGACCTTTCTTGTAGAGATCTATGCCAAACCTTTTTAGTATCTTATCTATATATGTCAACTATGAAGACAAAGCAACCTTCTAGATCTATCTTTATAGATCCTGATCCTTCAGATATAGGTTACTTCTCTAAGGTCTTTCATGGAGAATTGTTTACTTAACCAAATCTTAACTGACTAAGGCATAGAGACATCATTTCCTATTAGTAGTACATCATTTATATACAATATACAAAAAATGATTGCACTCCCACTAACCTTCTTGTAAACACATGGTTTATCAAGATTTTTTGTGAAACTAAACATTTTTATTGCCTTATCAAAATAGATGTTCTAGCTCCTAGATGCTTGCTTATATCCATATATAAATCTTTGAAGCTTGCAGACTTGATTGCCATCTTTTGATGTAAAACCTCTAGGTTGTGTCATATAAACTTCCTTTAACAATTTTCCATTAAGGAAAGTTATGTTTACATCCATCTTCTAGATCTCATAATCGTAACAAGCAGTAATGGCAAGTAGAATTTTAATTGATTTAAGCATTGCAACTAGAGAAAAGGTTTTATGAAAGTCAATTCCTTATCATTTATAATAGTCTTTTACTACCAATTAAGCTTTATAGGTAATCACTTTACCTTATATGTTGATCTTCTTCTTAAAGGCCTATTTGCACCTAATTGGTTTTATCCCTTCAGATAGATTAACTAAGGTCCATACTTGGTTATTGCACATAGAATCCATTTCAAATTTCATAGCCTTAAGCCATGAATCTAATTCTACCCTTCATAACTAGTGGGCTCATTATCTTCTACTATAGTCACTTTCTTATCCTAGTCCTTGAGAAATCCATATCTCTCTAGAATAGTTTTGACACTAGTAGATCATCTAGGAACATGTGTTTCCATAGATTCTTCTATTACCTCATCATTATGACTAATAGAACTGGGAATAGTCAATTGATCTGCTTCAATTTATGGATCTTAAACTTCATCAAGTTCAATTTTGCTCCTTCTATCTTTCATGAGAAACTCTTTCTCTAAAATGACTGCATGCTTTGAAAGAAACACTTTTTGTTCCAAAGGATAGTAAAAGTAGTATCCCAAAGTTTCATTTGGATACCCCATAAATAAGCATTTGTCAAACTTAACCTTAAGCTTATCTGACATTATTCTCTTAACATATGTAGGGCATCCCCATACCTTGATATGTGAAATAATAGGTTTCTTGTCCATCATATCTCATATGGTGTAATGTCAACTAACTTGAATAGAACTCTATTCAAAATATAAAT
>CANXYI011352003.1:0-13086 GCA_948208565.1 Hura crepitans | reverse complement strand
TCTAGTGTTTTATTAGACATCTTGACTTACTACAAAAATAACAGAACCTATCAGCCTCTTTACAATGTAGCATACCAGAGTAATCAATTGCTAGACACTGGAACTCATGTAAAGTACGTAGGAACATTTAACATATGCTCTGATACCATTAAATGTTACACCTCCTACCAAAATTTTGAAGGAACTCGATAAGCAGTGCACTTCCCATAGGTCACCTATCCTAAAATTACCTTAGGTCTGCACTCCTTAACACTTATGGAACATTTATTAATTGGACAATTATTACTTAAATGTTTAGTCTATCACCTAGACACTTGCATTCAAGGTATACTAAGTCCTAAAACTCACTTTTTTGCCAACGATAAAATCTACTAAAATTTGGGCAGCACAACAGCTACACGAGTGACTATTCGCATCCTTTTATTTATAGGGCCGATCTAATCAAAACAGCTAAAGACTTGACCTAAATCTCACTCCTTGAGTCTTGAAAGATGAAAAGGAAATTAGAGGAATCCTAACCTATTCCTATTTGATTAGCCTAGAAAGAGCGAATTGGGCACCACAAGGTAGGAGTTGCCACCCAACTAGAGTTAGGAAATACCTTGTAGGGCCAAAACTAGAGTGGTTAGAAACCCTACTCTTATACCTCAAGTTAATATGGAAATTCAATTTGAATTTATAATATTATCCTTTTTCTCAAATGGGTTTTACAATTAAAATGAATCACATATTCATGTAGAAAGAATCACAAAACATATTTATAGAAAATAAAGTGCTTCAAATTAAAATATCAAACATGAAATCGAGTGATTGATTATTTTGAGAACTTTGATTTTGGTATGTCAATTTTAGAAAACATATTTTATTATCATGACTTTTATTAAGGAAAAATCAAAATTCATTTTATTAACAAAACACCAATTGATTAGGTACAAAATGTTTTTGATTATTTTTATAACGTGTAAAAATCATTTTCTACCTATTACAATATTCATAGAATATATAGGGAAATAATCAAAAATAAAAATAGATTACATAGCAATTACCTAAAATACATTCTAACCAAATGAAAATAAAAATAAAAATTACATTTGAAATATTGCAAAATACAATCTAAAAAAATGAACAACGATAAAGAGAATAAAGAGCAAAGATAATAGCAATAAGAAATAATAAGAAAAAGATAAAAGGATGGTAAAAGACTACTTCACTGGTGTTTAATGAAATGGCAAAAAGAAAAGATAATTAGGCCCCAATAAATCAAACAACTTGTATCACAACAAAATTGTGATGTTAGTATGCGAAGTAAAATAGACATATGAATAGAAATAAAATGAAATAAACAATCAAGTAAATACAACAAAAATAATACATAAATAAGTTATCACATCTAACTGGAAGATGGATAAAAGAAAAGAAAGAAAACTAAAAGAAATGGGGGAAAGGTTGGTAGACCTACTGTGTATATTTACCTTAAGAAAAGATCTCAAAAAGATTAGAAATTTGTACAGAAAATCTTCAAAAATTACGAAAACGGTGTTTGGAAAGTGTTTTTTAAGTTTTTAGTGCACGTATATTGAGAAAAGACCTCTATTTTAGAAAATCCACTTTTAATATTTATACACAATTTCCAAGGTAAAAAATGGCCATTTTAGAGGTGAAAATGATCTTTTTGCCGAAACGGTCATTTTAGGGGTAAAATGGCTATTTTCCCTTTTATAATGGTCATAATGGGGAAAACGCCTATTTTTGCCAGTAAAATGGCCATTTTTGCAGGTAAAACGGTTGTTTTCCTTGTGGAAATGGTCGTTTTCCAAAACTTTGAATTTTTTTTAATTTGTATTGTGGGAGACTTCACCCCCTGCACCCCTTTTGGCATTAGTGTTGGGTCTCAGGCTAAAGCTTATCGCCCCAAGCCCTTAACCCACCACAAACACATATTTTTATCACATTTCAAGTCACACCATGAGATTTTTTGGGTCAAGCAAAGACTTAAAGGAAATTTTTAAAAAAAACTTTGAGATCTTCAAATTGGACATTAATGTCCCTATTTTTTAGGATTTTTTTCCTTTCATCATCAATAGGCAATTCGAACACGGGAGCCTCAGAAACCTAGTGTCTACAGTGACATTTTGAAAATTTTCACTTATAGAAAGACACTTCTAATAAACTCTAACACTTTTACTGTCACCTTCTGGACCTTTCTGGTCCTTCATTATCATCAACGTATGTATCATAAACATATCATCATCACATAGGCCTCAAGCCCATGACATCAAACTAAGACAAAGATTATAATAATTCAACAGCCCTATTTATTTACATCACATGTACAACTTATTATTATAGACACCTGCAGCTTCTAAGCTTATGGGTCTCATAACCTATAGTATTTACATGAGTGCCTACTAAAACCATTAAAAATGCAACATGTCGTACCCTTTTATGCCTTTCCTATTACATTGTACAATACTTGAGGCTAAACTGCTACTTACTATTACTTACACACTAAAACACTGGTATACTGGGTATAAAACTCAGTGGTGAATTTAATGTATTAAAAACATGTCACATGCAGGCACTTAGATGAAATGACATGCCTATATAATATTCATGTTGTAAAAATAATAATATTTTATTCCTCAATCTGATCAGGTAATTATTTATTCTTTCTATCATTCTTCCTATCATTCCTCTATGTCTTGTTAATTTCTATCACTAGATAAAATATTTCATTTTTTTAAGTAAGCCCAACTAGGTAGACTACACTTTAAGACATTGGACCTAGGGGGAGCATAAACTATGCAGTTGCCCACATTTTGGACCCCAACCGTTGTATTAGCCTTATTTGATAGTAGGGATCAATTCATAAAAACCTCCCAAATCAGACAATGGATACCAAGGATTAGTCCGTAGACCTCCTAAATCTAATAAACATTAACAAACATTTCATTATGGATACCATGGATCAATCCGTAGACCTCCCAAATTCATCAAACATTAGTAAATATCTAACAACTGCTAATCCCTAAGTTGACTAGTTAACCTATCTAGTGGGTGTCTAACTAATAGGATATCTGTCTCAATTTCATATCTATTTACTTACTGATCATCATTTTATAATAGTTATACTTCATTTACAGTTAGTTATAATTTTATTCAATAGTTAAATTTTGACTCGGACAGTTACAGATCTATTTTGGTCTTATCGGACAGTTATAGGTCATTTTCAAACAACAATTTTAGGTCTTTTTAGTAGGCATTAATAAGTCAAGTTTAAGTCTAATTCATGTCATAAATTTAAGTCCAATTACATACATTTTAAGTACCATTCGTAGCCCACTTCCCAAATGGTTCATTTAATAAGACAGTTATAGGTACCATTTATAGGATTCACACAACATATACACAACATCCATGCCATAAATCCCATTCACACCTCTCATCCATACCATATATTATCTAAAACCATAACTTTTTCCACTATACATATACACATATCATTAAATCCTATAACATACATAGCAATTATCATCACATACACTAATATTACATGCCATAACACTTCACACACACTCACACACCCTCTCGGCCAAAAAGAGGCCATGACCTTTTATACACTTCTTCCATCAAAACATCCCATAAATTATTCATATATCATGGAATTAACATCAAAATAGGCATAATTCGCAATTACACCTACACTAACCATGTTAACCATAGATTCCATACACAATTCTCACACCATTTACACATGGATTCAATGTGGCATGCCTCAAATACATTAAATTTACATCCCTTATCACCTTTAAAGCTTTTCCTACACCTTAGTAGCATTAATCCCCTTATTGAACACTCTTTCTCGTTTAGCCTGCATATTTACGGACTTAATTTAGAAAAATCACCAAAAATATAAGCCTCCAATTGAAATTCTATAAATATGAGTGGTCTTAGGATGATGAAATCCTTTAGAAAATAAAATAAAAAGCGAAGAAGAATGCTTACACAAAAAGTTGGTTTTTCAAGCTTTCTTGATGTACACTTAGGATACCTTGAATTTCTTGAACTTTAAGCTTGGCTATAGACTCCCAAACCTTTAAAGACCATTTCCTAACTCATCAATGGAATCTTTTGTAACAATTTAGTGTGGAATTAAGCTTGAAAAGCCATAAAAATTGAGGAAAGAAAGGAGGAGTAGCATCGGGTGAGGAAGAAGAAAGAAAGGAGAAAATGGTGTAGGGGTGAGTGGACTTTGCCAAGTGGAAGTCTAAGTGGCATGAGAGGGTATTTATAGTGGCAATGGATAGCTTGGGTGGTGACATGTGTCACCTGAGCTTCCCAAAAATACTCGATTTCGGTTGAAACTTCGGGAGAATTTTAAAATTCACTTAGACCTTTAAAAATAACTACATTTGTTTTAAAAATCCTCGACTAAGCCTATTTAAGCCTTCATAAAATTTCGCAACAAAATTAAATTAGTAGAACAGTTAATTAACTGCCTCAATTTACGTGCAAGTATAAAAATTTAGGAAAAATAGTAAATGACACCTTCACCAATGGTCTCTAGGGAATTTTTAACCTTTAGGGTATGGTATTTTTAGGTCCATTTGGGCATATCCCGGGTCATTCTTGGCCCAAGTCCCTCTGAGCCTATAGCCCACTAGATTTTGGCCTAAAATAATTTATTAGTTCTACTAAATTTTTGAAGTAAGTCATTTTCATCATTTTATGACTAGTCAAAGTTTCATGACTAGTATGCCATACCTCGATCCTCGTGAAGATGACCTAGTACTTCGGACACAAATTTTTGAGGCTTAGTTGTACTGTTCATGGAGCCTCGACTTACGGCCATTACAGTTAAGGTAGTGACCCATAATAGTTAACTCGCCCTAAAGATAAAGGTAAAGCACCTATTGTTGAAGAGAAAGAAAAAGAAAAAGATGCCTTGATTAAGTAACTTAAGAAGACTCTTGCATAGATTAGTGTGTGGCATTTACTCAAAAGCTCATAGGAATATTAAAGAAAGGTAGCATAAGCTTTGTCCAGGGTGCAAGTGTTTACTACACTCACTCCTCAAGAGATTTGGGAAGTTTTATAAGTGAAAGAGAAAGAGATAAACTTTTTTAAGGATAATAAGTTGCCTGATAATCTTTTTTAAGGATCATAAGTTGCCTATTGAGGAAAGGGGCCATGTATGTCCTTAATTAATTAGGGCAAAAGTGAAAGGAAAAAGAAATCTTGTGCCATAGTTAATGATGGTTCCTTATTAAATACATGCCTTTTAAAGATATTAGCCAACTTTGGGATTAAGAAATATTATTTAACTCTATCTAATCTCAAGATTCATGCTTATGAAAATAGCACAAGGAGACCAAAGGGAACTTTTATTACTAATGTCAAAATAGAGCCATTTTTAATAATATGATGTTTATTGTGTTGGATATACTTGCAAGCTTTACACTTCTATTAGGATAGCTTAGTTCCATAACTTAGAAGAGTTCCATCTATTTTGCATTAAATGATCAAAATTCAACATGATAGAAGGATAGTGACAAATAAAGCTACTAGAGACAACACTATGGCCTTTCTTTGCATTATTAACCAATGGCTTTTATGTAATAAGTATCTACTATAATGAATGGGTTAACCTAGTTATCTCCAAAATCATAAAGATGTGATGCCCTTCCTCTTAATATTCTAAGAAGCTAGATAGAGGAGTGCCATATTATTTACTTAAGGCACTATCAATCTATATAAACAGTCATTTTGTGTAATTCTTGTACATTCAATCATATAGTTTGACAAGTTCATCCTTTTCTCAAAATCATTATTTAAATTCAATTTTCCTTAACATGCATTATTACTCTACCACAGTTAATAAGTCAAATAGATAGCAAAATTAGGAACGTGGTATTTAAAGCCAAACCTAAAATTCTAACTAGCTACAAAACATCAAAATAAGCCAAAATTGGCTTTAGAACTCTCAACAGTGAAATCCATTAACAAAAGAATACAACAAATATAATAATTTTGTAAAAATCATTTTATGAATGTAAGAATGATATGCTCCATCATTACTTATGAACCTCCATTAGCAAATGCTTCTCTAGTTAATGATGGATCCTTTAACCTATAAGGGGGAACAACCGACATGCTAAGCAAAATTTGCTTAATAGTTATAGACTATCTTTGAATACTATTTATAAAGTATACACTATCCCATATTCACAATAATTTCTAATATATATAACAATAACATATTTCATATGCATGATCTTACCTTCACTTACCTCATCAATTGTCATTATTATGAATCATGTATGAAATAAGGTCAAATTCATATAAATGAAACAATTAACTCATAGTTCATAAATGAATGAAGATTGTGTAATTTACAACATCATATTGCATATAGCTCATGTCACTTATAATTCATGCCATTTGTAGTTTATGTCATGCATAACATCATTATTCCATATCTCATGCCATATGGAGTTCATTTTAGCATTTATCATTTATAATTCATGTCATTACTAGAACCTTTATTTTATATAGCCTAATGTATTCTACGCCTACCATAGATTAGATAATAAGTATTAATAGTGCTAATGAGAGAGCTAAATAATTGTATAGTATCTAATAGGGCTTATGCTTTTGTGCTCCCATATTATAGTATCAATATGAGCTTATTCCATAGTGCTTCTGGAGCTTACGTGGTTATATCTATAAATAAATTAGTTGTATAGTACCCATAAGGCTTACGCAACTATACACATAATAATAATATCAATAATTGTTTAAAATTTCTAAAAGACCATAATTGCATGCTAACTTTTTCCAATGCTATTACTAGTCTAAGTATACATGGGCATTTCAACATATTTGTTGCATCCTTTTGCTTTATCATCCTAAGATTTCAATAGTATGCTTATGGCATGTAAATAGTTATATATCAATAGCTATCTTAAGGCATCATATCAATATCAATATCAACACCATTTTTAGTAAACATCAATTTTCAAATGATACTCAATCATGTGTTAAAATTTTGATAATTGCGTAACTTACTTATGCATGATATTGCTAACAATTCATGCCATACAAAATAAGTATCATGTAAGTGACACAATTGATCATCACATATTGTGTATCATTATCATCATCCATTCTCAATTTTTCATCATTGTACTTACATTTTTCATTATATCTCATAGTTCAAAATGATTTACACTATCTCATAATGCATGTCCTTAGTGCTCCTCATATTTATCATAAAAAGTTTAATCATTCATATATTGCATAATATATATTCCATCTCTAAGCTAATGTGAAATATTATAAATTTATAACACTTCTATCTTATTGAATTAATATGATATCATGCTTTAATCATACTCATTATCATGCTAAACATACAAATTTGATGTATTTATGTCATAAATAGGGTGTTTTTACTTAGTTTCAAATGCAAAAGTGATTTCCCTTGATTTCATTAGCCTCTAAATGAAATTGCCACATGAAGCACAAAATAATAGTATGGTGGTTTCATCAAGATAGTAGGCCTGACGAACTTAGATCATGATATCAGCATTCTAAAAACAATTTTAATATGATTTTTCTTCTAAATTGAAAAAAATAGTCTTAAACATTCATACACAAGTCTTATAAAATCCCCACCCTAACATTTATCATATAATAATTGCATCAAAATTTCTCAAACAACATTAAAATTTGGTCAAAATTCCAAAATTTTAGTTTCTAACCTAAGGGCATAATTTATGCCAAAATTTAGTAGAAATCTAAAGACATGGTTATATGGATACAATAGAGATGTTAAAGTATGAATTAGAGCTGATTTTAGCCCATTAACACTCCTTTTCCTTTCAATTTTCTATTTGAATCCTCTTTCCTTTCTTTTAGTGTAACTATAACAAACCCAATACAATGTTCCAAGGTAAAAGTAATACACATAGGAACAAAAATTTCATAGAGAAAAATCATTAGATGGTATATGATTATGTTTACCTTGTTGTCTAAATATGGATTATTGATTCTAAGAAAATTGTAACTTAAGAGTGGAAGAGAAGAAGAATACATTCATTTTTTTTCTTCTTCATTGTCACATTCTCTTTTTTATATGGCTTAAGATGGATGGCTAGGATTAATTCTTGAACATCTATCCAATGGCTCATATCTCACCTAAGCTTTATTTCTTTTAATCTCCCTCTTTTATTTTATTTTGACCCATTATGTAAATGAAAATTTTTAATTAAAACCTTACTGAAAATTATTTTCATTTAAATATATTTTATCAAGTTAAATTTGAGATGTTATAGTCCATTTCCTCTTAAGTAATTTTATTCTTGAAATAACTTGATTTGAACACTTGAGGGTATTATTGTCTCATGCCATCTTTTCTTTCCCATGCAGCATCTTTTGCATTGTGATTCATCCATAGAACTTTAATCAATAGATTTTTTTTCTTCTTCAATTCTTTAATTTCTCTAGCTAAAATCTAAATAGGCCCTTCATCATAGGTCAAATCTAGCAATAGTTTAATTGCCTTAATAGAAAGCACATGAAAAGGGTTTGATCGATATCTCCTCAACATGGATGTATATAACACATTATGAATCTTTTTCAATTTAAGTGGTATAATGAGTTTGTAAACCACTGGTCCCACACGCTGAATAATATCATATGGGCTGATTAACCTAGAACTGAGCTTACCCTTTTTGCCATATTAAATAATATTCTTCCAAGGTGAGAACTTCATATACCTTATCTCTAACCTTAAACTCTATATCTGTAGACACCCCACCTTGACCAAGGATGATAGCTAGAGATAGACTCTTTGAGCATAAAATAAAAAGCCATTAAGATATTAAGTCTGCATAGACCTATTATTTGTGTCCACATGGACTAACTATAGAAGTAGATAAGAACCCAGCCCATGAAGATCGCAGACCATCACTTCAGAAGCCTTAGTCTGCATGGACCATCAGGAATAAGTTTGCATGGACTTATCAATGAAAATAGACTCTAGATTTAAACTTTGCCTGTTTAGTCTAGGGGTGAGGATCTTAAAGGGATTAAAACTTCCTCTTGACGAAAGGATACGACAAAAAACCTAAAAAAGGATATAAATACTTTTATTGATGAGAAGAGTAGAGGGAGGTGGAAAAGCATAAACTAGAAATCAGAATTGCAACCATTGTAGTAATAAAAGATATAAAAGCTTGGTAAGACTAATTACGAGGAGGATTTTTAAACCATTCTTTCTTACATCAACAGGCTTTTGTGCTAGTGCTCTAAGAAATCCCTTCATACAAGTAATATCTGAGGTCCATGGATATATTTTCTATATTTCTTATTAGCCAATGATCTTTAAAATGATCATTAATGAGGTGATATCTAGATTATCCTTAATCTCATTAATGATGAGTAGGTTAATCTCATTAGATGTATGAATAATTGATGTCTGCAATTAACATTAGAGATGCCGTGATGAGTTTAATTTCGTTGTGCAAATCTGACCCTATACGAAATTAGGTCCACATAGTATCTTTGAAGGCAAATATTTATGTTAGTCCACATGGCCTTATTACCTGTATGCTAAGAAGGCTTAATGGTCCGCATGGACCCCTTATCAAAAGGGTTACACATCCGTATGGACTTATGAATGGAAGCTTATATGTGATTCTTCAACATGTCTTATTGTGATGATTCATTATCCATAGTATGGTCATGATGAGTGTGTTTGTGATTTCAATGTTATTCATGCATTAATAATTTAAGATCTAACTCATTGGCCCTGATGTTTTTTAAGTTGTTGATTGGATATTGCACTGGAGTGGAAGCATGAGATGGACTTAATTTTCCTTTAGCTAAGGTCTACATAGACTAATAATTGTCCCCCCTACATCCGCATAGACTTACTAAAGCTAAAGCAGACCAATTTCAGGACCTTAGTTTATTTCCTTGGTTTTGTTTTGTTTATACCTATTTCTTATTTTTGAGTTGTAATAAGTAGTAAATAACTCATTTTTTTACATGCTAAAACATTACTCTCACAATTAATAATTTTTATATATAATTTATCGATGTTTTCTAATAAAATGGGTTTGTATTTCCTTAATCAAAAATCATAAGCAAATGTATTTCGATGAAGGCAAATCTCTTAGAAATGGGAGTTGGGAAATTATCGCCAATTCTTTTAGAATTATGGGTAATTGTCAAATCAAATAACAACTAATCAATGACCCGATTTTTGGATGTGTAATAGACATTGCTGTATTCGTTAAGTACTGTAATACATGCAAAGGTGACATAAATACTTTAAATATAAATGCATGCTTGAAATAATAAGGGATTGATAAATGTTACAATATACAAAAAAGGCATATTATTGGGGCATAAAGAAGATCTGAAATTCCAAACCTCTCTGGTATAAAAGATCAGAGGTCCTAGTGTAGAGGCTAGGTGGCAGCTCCACTAACTACTCTTATCCTAAGTAAAAATATCATATTCTCTACAGTGGCAACTCCACTGGGGACTGAGAAATTTTAATTTGAAAGTGCCCAAATAATATGCCATCCAAATATTCTAAGTTTTATCAATCTTATGCATTACATCCTATATAAACTATGTCCCTTTTACCTTGGATGGTGTTGTGAACCATGAATCTATTTTTCATTCAAGAATGGAGAAGTGCTAGCATATCCATCACTTATAAGCCTCGTGCCTTCAAGTATATAAAATGGTGAACTAATCGGTCACTATTATCTTTGATTGGAAAGACCCGTTAGGAGGGATCTCTGCTTGTTGGAGCCTATCAGCCTTTTGACCTAAACCATGAGCCCATATAGTCAAAGCTTAGCAACTTCCCCTAGGTTGTATAACCCTAAGTGATTGCATGGCATTATGGTTGCTATGTGGGCTTGTCATATTTAACCTTATTTGAAGTGGGAATAAGCCTATTATGCCTTTTATCTGGGATTGGCCTAACCTAATTTCACCTTAAATAAGGCTTAAATGTTATAGGCCATTGTCTTTGCATGCGCTTTAAATACCAGAGGTTATTGAGCCTAATTAAGCCCATGTTCGAACCTATGCATCCCCCAATATTGCTTAGGTAAGCTCACTTAGGATGAATGACTAAAACCACATGTGTGGGAGTAATAAGGTAGGAAGACTTATTGATTGTGTTTATCTTTTGACACATCTTAAACATGTATCTGCACATCATGCATTTCATACATGTATCATGCCTAACCTTTTTCCTTCATACAGTCATCATTGATCCTTCACTCACTACTCAGTGGAAGAGAGTTGGCAAACGCCTTAGTAGAGTTAACACAGAAGTACTTATCCGAACCAAAAGAGGAAACATGTCTTCTAATGAATATATGATAAAGGCTATGTTCATGGAGGCCATGGCTGAGATGGAAAGAAGGATGACATCACTGGTGACCAATGCTTTGTCCCATATGCAGAACGCTCAAGAGGTAGGGTAAACTTCTGGAACCAACAAAGGGAAAGAGATAGCAGGTGAACTTAAAGATGACCAATCATTTGATGATGAGATACCACAGGTAGTGAAGTCATATAATAAGGTATCCCCTTCTAAAGCACCTGAGAATGAATAGTAGAAAAGCTGAATGAGAAGATGGAAGCTATGTCTCAACTAGTGACTGGGGGCAGGGATATTGACTTGGATGATATAAGTCTAAGGCTCGATCACTCTGTGCCCCACAAGTTCAAAATGTCTGATTTAAGCAAGTTTGATAGAACAACAGATCCTTGTACCCACCTGAAGTAGTATACAGTAGCCATGAGGGCCACCCATCTCATAGAAGGGTAGATTGTGAACCTATTCAATATGTCTCTTCTGGGTTAGGCTCTTGATTGGTACCACTACTAAGATAGAAGGGTCAAGGAGGACTGGACTGAACTGGCAAGGGCATTCAATAAGTAGTATGCTAACAACGTCAGTGTTGAGATCACTTTGAAAGATCTAGAATTGATAAAGCAAAGGCCTAACAAGAGTTTTTCTGACCATCTCCAAAGGGAAAGGGAGAAGATTCTAAAGATGAGAAACAAGGCTGAAGACATAGATCAGATCAAAATGTTTATCAGGAATGCCAACAACTATATGAACAATAGGCTTACTACCAAAGGTATTACCATTTAGGAGCAGTTGAAAATATAGCCATTAACTTAGAAGCTAGATATCAAAATAAGGGTTACAAAAGATCTAATAATAACTTTACGTTTACAAGTGGCAATATAGGTAATGCCACTAAAACTGCTGAAGTACATGCAGTTCAGGGTCGTAAGTACTCAAACTTGGTAAGTCTCTCTCATGGTGCCTGAAAAAGCTCACTAAAGAAGGGAAATTGCAACAGTTACCTCATCAACCATTTACTAGAACACTTCATCCAAATCATAGGCATGATCAGTATTATGCTTATCACTAGAAAATCAGACACCTTACTGACAATTACAAGGTCCTCAGAAAGGCTATTCAGGACTTCATAGATTTGAAATAGATTCTTGATCCAGAAACCTCATCAAACCCATTGCCAAAACACCATACTTCATACCTCCTTAAGTTCGAATTACCTGAAGAGTATGTCTTAAGGGAAATTTATGGGTCCAACCTAGACATAGTAGTAGTAGTGAGGGTGAGTGAATCTATTTTAACGACTGGCTTTTGGGATAGTGAGAGTGATTGTGAGGTTGGGGAGAGCAAGAATTTCTAGGATGAATCCTCTAACGAGGATTCTAAAGAGGTTAAGAGAGAGCAAATATGAGTTGAGGCAGAAATGGTGGAAAGAGTAAAGAAGAATGTTCAGATCTTTCCAGAAAAAGAATTATAAACTAGAACAAACAAACATAGTGAGGTGTTGAAGTAGCTTAAGAAAACTCAGGCCAATATCAACATTTGGGATCTGCTAATGTCCTCAAAGGATTATAGGCAGAAAGTGGTCAAAGCCCTAAGCTAAGTCATGGAATCGACAACCACCACACCCGATGATCTAGTCGAAGTAATAAAGATAGGCAACATAGGCCTCATTACATTTT
>CANXYI011351944.1:0-12324 GCA_948208565.1 Hura crepitans | reverse complement strand
AAAAAAATGGTGGAAGAGAGCACCAAAGTTGTCAATTTTTGGAAGAAGGAAAGAGGGGGATAATGTGTGAAAATGTTGAATTCTTTTTACCTTTTAACTATTTATAGTTTCTAAAAATTATTTATTTTTATGTCATTTTTCTATCCTTTTTCCCCTAATTTTCCTTCTCTTCCCATACCCAATTAATAGCCATATTTATTTAAAAATATCACTTTTATTATGCCCTACACTCCTCTAAAAATTAAAGCTCAAAAATGAGAAAAACTAATTAAATACGCTACTTTTGTTGCTACCTGATTCAAAAAAATTACTTTCCAATATTTAAAAATTCTAACTCTAGCACCATTAGACTCATTAGAATTTTTAAGTATCAGTTTGTGTAAATTTTGGAATTTTCAGGGCAACTTTGAAAATAATTTATGATTTAGCTTTACCTTGATAACTATTCCTAAGACACCATAATAAAACTTTTTTTTAGCATTTTTAACCACTTAAATGAGTTCCAATTGATTTCAAACTTTACTCATAATTATTTTATGATAAATACTTTTATCCAGTGGCTTTAGTGCATCTTAGGTCTCAAGAACACTATTTATCCTAGGAAAGTACTATTCATAATTGTCAAGATTTTTGAGGCATTATAGATACCACCAAATGTTACACCCAATACTTAGTCTAGTCAATAGTCAGTCACTGAGCCTATCTAAGGAGTGTGCACATAAACACATTATCCAAACTCAACTAACTCTTACACCTAAAACTTATGTTTCGAAGATCTTTTTAACTATATTGAACTTATGAAAGTGCAAATTATCAAAAACTTTTCAAAAATATAGTTCAATTCACTTTTGAGAATTCTCGTGTCAAAAATTTGACAACATAATAGCTATACCGGGACACTACCTCAAATTGAATACCAACCTGTAATTCAAAGCAACACTTTTATAATCAATTTTCAATCATTAAACAACATATGTTATCTTTGATCACTCTAATATCATGCATCAACAAAAAAAAACATCAATCTCAATTTTAGAAAAAGATATCATACAACAAAAACTGTTTAAATTGACTTTAAAATAGATTACAGATAATGAAATCCAAAAAGATTATCATTATGTGTAGTTTAGGCCCATTTTCCCCATAATACATCATATGAGTGCTTCATCATATACAACACATAATTCTAGATAAATAAATCAAAATTATAAAAAAGAAGCTGCCGTCTCTCAATAATATTAAAGTCTTAAGGCTTGTGCTCAACTCTCTTTTACCTACACATCATAAAACTAATGATGCCCTAAGCAATAGCATAGTGGTATGCACGTGGAGATTTCTTATCCTTTATTACCTGTATTGATGACCACTCACGATATAGGTATTTGTACTTAATGGAGTACAAGTCTGAAGCCTTGAAAATGTTCAATGAATTCAAAAATGAACTTAAAGGCAAGAGTATTAAAACTCTTCAATCTAATTGAGGTGGTGAATACTTAAGTCAAGAATTTTAAGGTTATTTAAGAGACAATGGCATCTTGTCTCAGTGGACTCCTTTATATATGGCCTATTGGAAAAGAGAAATTAAACCCTATTGGATATGGTTTGATCCATGATGAGTTTTATAGACTTACTTAAGTCCATTTAGGGCTATACACTGAAATTGTTGTTTATTTTTTAAACATATTTCTATCAAAGTCAGTTGATGTTACACAATATAAGACATGGTATAACAAGAAACCTATTCTTTCATATAGCAAAGTATAGGGATGCATTACATATGTAAGGAGAGTAATGTCAGATAAGCTTGAAACTAAGTCTGATAGATGCTTATTTATAGGGTATCCAGAGGAAACTTTAGGATACTACTTCTATCATCCTTAAAAACAAAAAGTGTTTACTTCAAGGAATGTAATCTTTTTAGAGAAAGAGTTTCTCATGAAAGACAATAGGAGTAAAGTTGAACTTGATGAAGTTCAAAATTCACAAATTAAAGCAAATTAACTTATTGATCCCAGTTCTATTACTTATAGTGATGAGGTAATAGAAAAACCTATGGAAAGACAAGTTCCTAGACAATCTACTAAGCTCAGGATTATTCCAAAGAGATACAAATTTCTCATGGATCAAGACAAAGAAGTGACCATTGTAAAGGGCCATAAGCCTATTAGTCATGAGGAGGTTTTGAAAAGTTCAAAGTCAGACTTATGGCTTAAGGCCATGAAATCTAAAATGGATTCCATGTATGATAACTAGGCATAAACCTTGGTTGATCCAGTTGAAGGCAAAAAACTCATTAAGTGCAAATAGGCCTTCAAGAAAAAGACCGACATGGAATTAAAGCTCAATTGGTAGCAAAAGGCTATTGTCAAAACAAGCGATTAACTTTGATGAAACCTTTTTCCAATTATGATTCTTAAATCCATTCTAATTCTACTTGCCATTACTACTCACTATGATTATGAGATCTAGTGAATGGATGTAATGACAGCTTTTTTTAATGGAAAATTATTAAAGCCTGAAAGTCTTATATCCAAAGTTGGCAACCAAGTTTGCAAGCTTTAAAGATCTATTTATGGATTAAGCAAGTATCTAGGAGCTAAAACATATGTATTGATAAGACAATTAAAGATTTTGGTTTCTCACAAAATATGGATGTATCATGTGGTTACAAGAAGGTTAGTAGAAGTGCAATCATTTTTCATGTGTTGCATGTAGATAACATACTACTAATAAGAAATAATGCATCTATCCTCTAGTCAGTCAAGACTTAGCTGAATATATAATTCTCTATAAAAGACCGTAGAGAAGTAACCTACATCTTGGGGATCAGGATCTATAGAGATAGATCTAAAACATTGCTTAGTCTTTCACAGTCTATGAACATAGACAAGATGGTAAAGAGGTTTAGAATAGATCTCTCCAAGATAGGTTATATTCTTATGCTGCATGAGAAACACCTTTCTAAATTTATGTCTCTTAAGACATAGGAGCAAAGAGAAAATATGAATAAGATCCCTTTTGCTTTAGCTATAGGATTTATCATGTATGCAATGTTATGTACAAGACCCAATGTAGCATTTTTTGTGAGTGTCACAAGTAGATTCCAATTTAATTATAGAGAGGAATATTAAGGGGCAATCAAGAATATCCTTAAGTACTTTAGAATGACTAAAGACCTATTATTGGTTTATAGAGAGAGATTTATAGGTTAGTAGGTGTATAGATGCTAACTTTTAATCTAATAAGGATGACTATAAATCTCAATCTGGATATGTATACATTATGTATGAAGGAGCAGTTGTTTGGAAAAGTTCCAAATAGGATACAACTACAGATTTTACCATCGAAGCTAAATACACATTATCTTCTAGTGTAGCTAAAGAAGCCATTTGGATTAAAAAGTTCATTACTAAACTTGGAGTCATTCCAAGCATTGTTTATCCGATACCTCTATATTATGATAACAATAAGGCTATTGCACAAGCTCAAGAACCATGATCTCATCAACGGTCCAAATATATTCTTTAGTGCTACAATCTAATCAAGGATATCATTAATAGATAAGGTGTGAAAATGAAAGGGTCCTCATAGATTAGTACACAGTTGATCCTCTAACAAAGGCATTATCACAAGGAAAGTTTGATCAATATGTAAATGCAATAGGCATTAAGTGCATGGGTGATCGGCTCAAGTACAAGTGGGAGATTGTTAGAACTAAGCCCAAGAGCTCATATAATGGATTAATATTCATGTATTTAAACCTTGTGAATTAATAAACAAGGCATAAGTCTTTATATCATTGTACTTTTATATATTACTTATAATTGTTTGCAATGTCTTAAACCATGTTATAAAGTCATAGATATAATCATAGTGCAGAGGAAATCATGAACTATTCATGATGTGAGATTCTTATTGCATGTAAATGTGATATACCTAAATAAACCTAATTATTGTGTTAATAAGATGGGTTATTATTAATACAGATATATCAAAACATGTCATACTTCTTGATTGGATCAAACAATAGTTCTCATAAGCTGTAAGCATAAAAATGCTTAGAGTTAACATGTGGATGCATACATGGGAAGTAAGTACATCAAAAACCCACCATGAGATCTTATTTGCTTCCATAGATCAATCACAGTGGAAAATAAAACTCCATGGATACCAAACAAAGGAAAAAGGGCCATTGGAAGAATTGAAACACAAAATTAAATTAAAAACTACGGTTAGAATTCTGTGCTATCTTAACCATAGACGTATTTAATTCTTATTTTTTCCTCACCAAGTTATCACAAACCATAGTGATTCTTATTAGGAACACCTTCAAGGTATCCACATAAGAATTATGAGATGATAAATTACCAAAAACCTAGAGACTAGTAAGGTATTTTGGTGTTTGGAGAAGAAGAAAGAAGAAGAAAATTGTTCTGCAATAAAAATCATTTTTCCATGGAGAGGGGGGTTTTTCATGTATAGTGGCTGATTTTTTTGGAATATTTATAGCATTTTAGATTCCCTATGTTAGATCTTAATCCCATTAAATCTTACCTCATTTGAGCTTAAATAGACATATCAAAAAGCCATTTAACCCATCCTGCATAGAGCCCATCTAATAGGCTTTTATCCTTAGTTTTTGGCACATCTTTAGGCAAACAATTAAGCCCTTTTAAGATCCAATTTAAATCAAATATAAACTTGATTTAAAGGCCTTTTTTTAGTTAAATGGCTAGCCAAAAATTAGATCCTAATTGAATCCCTAACTGGGCCTTCAAGGCCTAAATGTATCTAGCCCTATTTTAGGCTAAATTCATTGAATTAAAGTTTAAGCCAAATTTAATTCTTCATTCTTATTTATCCAAATTCTAATGCAATCTCATGCCTTTAAATTACTTAATATAATTTAAAATATTAAGCTTTATCTCAAATTATTTACGTGTGTGAACCTATGGGCTTTTGAAGCATGTTTACAATACGTAGTGAACAAGAATCCTACTTTAACTAGAATTCCTATGATTTAATCTCATTATATAATAATTAAATCATAATTAATTATTAAAATATGTACAAGTCATGAGAGGCATCTAGCCATGCATTACGACTACCCAAGTATCGAAAAGTCAAGTGGTTTGACTTAACACTTCCATACATAATTACTGTGCAATAAACTCCTTTCACCATTCTTTATCTCATCCAATTTAAGTATAGACTTATGTCAACTCAATGCTTAATTAAGTATGTATAATTAAACCCTAAATATGTTAGTTTTAGTAAAATTATCTTTATTCCAAAAATGACCTTGTGAATCCCATTCACACTTGCACTTCACTTTGGCCAAAGTTTCCCGAGTAAAGATCATTATTAGAATAGTGAGATAAACTCCTCACTCTATAATTTGGGGTGTGAATCCTTTATTGATCATGACCACATCTTTAAGTATTTCATGACATGCCCAATCTACTAGCTATGTATACTTCTTGCTTAAAGTAAAAGCACCAAAAAGTATATTATTCCGTACTTAAGATAGTCAATGATCTTAAGTCTAAGGATACTTGTACCACTTTTATAATGAGATGCTTTCACTGACATAGATTAATTATCCATAAGAAGATCTCATGTTAGGTCTTCAATGAACTAGCTTCCCAAGCAAGCATCTACATGTTAACTCTAACCATTACCATGCTTATAGCTTGTGAGAACTATTGCTTAACCTAGTTAAGAAGTATAACATGTGCTAGTCTATCTATATTAATAATGCTCCATCTTGTTAATACTATGACTAGGGATATTTTAGGTATTATCATCATTACATGCAATAGGAATCTCACATCATGAACTTTTTATGATTTCGTCTACGCTGTGATTATATACCAGGGACTTTATTACATTGTTTAATTCATGGCAAGCAAATATAAAAGAAATATATATAAGCACTAACTAATAAAGAAAAATGCCTTTTTCATTAATGAATGAACATTTTATGTACATATCATAAAAGTGCTCTAGGGTATACAACTAACACTTCACATGGATACTTAATGTATCTAAGTGAAAGTATCTCATCATATCAGTGATGCAAGTATCCTTATACTTGAGATCAGTAACTCTCTTAAATATGGAGTGACATATTTTGACTCCAAAAATTTTATTTTGAGTAAGAAGTATACATAGTGAGGTCCTTAGGTATGGTATAACATATTTAAAGATAGAGTAGTGATTAACAAAGGATTTGCCACTACAAATTATAGTGGGGTTTATCTCATAGTTTTGATTAGTAATTTATATTTAAAAATCTCTGGCGAGAGCAAAGTGCCATGAGTAAATGGGATTCACTAAAGGCATTTTTGGAATCATAATGAAATTAATAGAAAATATATGTCTAGGGCTTAATTAGACATACATAGTTTAGTTGTGAGTTGACACAAGTCCATACACAAAACTAGATGAACTAAAAGATGGTGAAATGAGTTTATTGCACTGTAACTGTATATTGAAAGGTTTAGCTAAACCACTTGACTTTCTAACACTTAGGTAGTCATGATATATGGCTAGATGCCTCTCTTAACTTGTATATAAGTGATGTATCAATTAGTGACTTCATATTGATTAATAAAATTGAATCTATAGAGTCTTAATTGGACTATGACTCTATTTCATTGTGTACTACCAAACTATTCTAAAAACCCACAGAGTCACACACATAAAAAAAGTTTGAGGAACATTCCATAAGAATGAATATTTTAATGATATAGGATATCATTGGAAGATAAATTAATAAGAATAAATAAGCAAATGGGCTTGGGGGCCCACTTGCTAATGTGTAGTCCATAAATCAAGGTTTTTGGATTTGGGCCTTATTGAGTCAAAATTTTAATTGTTCTTGCATCTAATTTTTATAGGCTTTTGAAATATTTAAAATGCCTTAAATTAGAGTAATTATTAATCCAAAATGGGGCCTAGAAGTGTCACATAGCATTAATGAAAATGTAGCCAAAGCAGATTACACATAAGCCAATTAAAAAGGCTGATGCACATAGGGCCCAATGTGTGGGTCCTTTCTAGTCCAACTTAAGATAGATTTTGAGTGTCAAAATTTGACCTAAAAATGTTTATTTAAATTATAAATAACCCCTATAGCTATAGAAACCATATGCATGTTTTCTATAGTAGCCACATTTAATAATTGAAAACATAAAAATTTCTTCCTCTTCCTTCATCCACTTGAAAATCCTATTAGCACCTAGATAATTAAGTTGCTCTTTTCCTAGAACTTCTTCTATGGATTACCTCGGAGGTGTTCCTAAAAGAGGATCACTGTGGTTTGTAACAACCCAATGGGAAGAGCTCATAAAAGGAAGTTGCTATCATCCTTTATAATAAATCACAAAACACTGCAAGATTTATTGTTTAGGATGTATTTTAAATAATTCAGGTCCATCATCTTTGTTGGTTTTTCATAAATTTTTATTTTTCTATTGTGTATGATGAAGAAAATCCAATATTCATTAACCTTTAAGAGGCTCTATGTGCATTTTGATTTGGCCTTAATTTCATTAATCTTATGTTTATTAGCTAGGCCCCATTTTGGATCAATAAAAGGTCTTTAAAGCCATTTTAACTCTTTAAAAGTCCATAATAAATTTGATATAAGAATAATCAAATTTTGGACTCAACAAGGCCTAATTTTAGAAATCCTACTTTCTATATTATAAGTATGCAATTAAGTCCCATGCCTATTTGCTTATTTGTTATTCTTAATTTATCTTCCAATGATATCCCATATCATTAGAACATTCAATCTAATTGAATCTCCTTTTACTTCTTTAAGTGTATAACCCTATGGGTATCCTAGCCCTATAGGTTTCTGAGCTAACTTGGCAGCACACAATGAAAAATAGTCCTAATTCAATTAGGACTCTATAGATTCAATCTTATTGAATCAATATCAATTCTCTAATTGATATATCACTTATGTACAATCTAGCTATGCATCATGACTACCTAAGTGTTAAAAAGTCAAGTGGTTTGACTTAACACTTCCATATCAAGTTATGGTGTAATAAACCCATTTTTCACCATCTTTTATCCAATATAATTTTATGTATGGACTTGTGTCAACTTAAAGCTATATATTCTAATTAAGCCCTAGACATGTTCATTTTGATACTTTCACCTTTACTCTAAAAATGCCCTTTGTGAATCCCATTGACACATGGCATTTTACTTTAGCCAAAGATTCCAGAATAAAGATTACTTATCATAACTATGAGATAAACTCCTCACTATAATCTAGAGTGGTGAATCATTTATTGATTACTATCCTATCTTCAAATATGCCATGCCATACCTAAGCACCTGGCTAAGTATACTTCTTGTTTAAAGTAAAAGCATTAGAGTCAAAGTATATCGCTCTATATTTAAGATAGTGATCTTAAGTCTATACTTGCACCACTAATATAATGAGATACTTTCATTGATATTGATTAAGTATCCATATAAAGATCCCATGGTAGGTCTTTGATGTACTTACTTCCTAAGTAAGCATCCACATGTTAGCTTTAAGCATCTTTATGCTTACAACTTGTAAGAACTTCTGCTTGATCTAATCAAGAAGTATAACAAGTGCTAATCTTTCCACATTAATAATGTCCCATCTTGTTAATAATATGATTAGGGATATTTAGGCATTATCACATTTGCATACAATAAAAATATCACATTACGAACACTTCATAATTTCCTCTACACTATGATTTTATACTAGGGACTTTATAACATTGTTTAAGACATTGCAAACAATTATAAGTAATATATAAAAGTACCATGATATAAAGAGAAATGCCTTCTTATATTAATTAACAAGGTTTAAATACTTGAATACGACCCTATTACATAAGCTTTAAGGCATATAACTTACAATCTCTAACTTACACTAAAGCTAATCTCCCATTTTTTAAATGCCTATGGCATTTACATGTTGATCAAACTTCCCTTGTAATAGTGCCTTTATGAAAGGATCAATTATGCTCTAATCTATCGAGACCTTTTTAATCTTTGTATCCTATCTATCGATGATTACCTATTCAAATGGTAACACTAAAGAATATATTTGGATTGCTGATAAGACCATGGATCATGAGCTTGTACAATTACCTTATTTTTATCACAATTCAAAGGTATTGGATCAAGAATGCTAAGAACCAATCAAAGCTCAAAAATGAACTTTTTGATCCAAATAGCCTCCTTAGTTGTGAAAAAAGTTGCTATGTTATTAGCCTCGATGGCAAAATTCACGGTCATAACCTATTTAGAAATCTACCAAACAACTACTCCTCCACAAATAATGTATATATATCTAGATTAAGATTTACAATCATCTTTATTAGATTTAAAGCAAGCATCAGCATACCCATTAACCTGTAGATCTCATTCTCCATATGCCAAGAATAAATCCTTATACCTTCTTAAGTACTTGAGGATATTCTTGATAGCCACCCAATATTTCTCTATATAATTGGATTGGAATCTACTCGTGACACTCAAAGCAAATGATACATCATGTCTAGTACATAACATAGTGTACGTGATAGATCCTATAGCCAAAGCATATGATATCCTACTCATATGCTCTCTCTCTTTTTGTGTCTTTAGAGACATACATTTAGAAAGGCATTTCCTATACAATGAAAGAATAAAACCTTTCTTATAGAGATCTATGTTAAACCTCCTTAGCATTTTATCTATAAACGTAGACTATGAAAGATCAAACATTTATAGATACCCTACCTTTTTAGGCTTCTAATGATAACTAAAAATAGGCTCCAAAGCAACAATACAAGCCACTTGGGAATTTAGTCCACATAGACTAACCTAACACTGGTCTACCTAGACATAATGCCACTATGTCTATATTAATCCACCTAGACCCTATCAAGCTTATGGTCTACACAGACATGTCCAAGCTTACATCTGTAAAAACTAATAAAAACCTAGCCCAAAGCTCATAAACTGGTGGGAGAATCCATCACCTAGGTTTACACGAGCTAAGTAGCTCAAGTCTTTATAGACTTACTGATGGAAAGCTTCCAGAAGCGGGAGCTTCCTATTCAAACTCTATCTTGCAATCCTAAAAGGATTCTAACTCTTCTAGATAGAAAGCTATCCCCTAAACCTATAAATACCCTTCTTAGGTATAGGAAAGAAGAGGTAATTTGAAAAGCTAAAACCTTACTATCCGAGAGTTCAAGAGAGGACTCCAATGTAGAATTAGCACCACTAGACTTCATCACACACTTAAATTTTCATTCTTTATAAAATCCTACAATCTTATTTTGTTACTTTAGAGCTTTTTCATAAATGACCATTTAGGTAGTATAGGAGGTCTAGACAAATATATTAACCCTTACATGTAGTCCGCATAAAAACTTACTGAAGCCATATTAAGTCCATATGGACTTGGCAATGTATAGGCGGGACAAATTATATGTTTTATACTATTTTATTTAGTTTTGTACCCTTTTAATTCTTTTGATTTTTCTTGGGTTGTAATAGGTAGTTTAAATAACTTATTTTAGACGTAAAAAGTCTAACCTCACATCAATGATTTTCTACATTATTAATTAGTGTTTTCTTAAAAAAATGATTTTGAGTTTTCTTTAATTAAAAGTCACATGAAAATGTATTTTAATAAAGGCCAATCTCCTAGAGATAGGAGTTGGGCAATTACTTCCAATTCCTATGGAATTATGAGTAGTTGTCAAATCAAACAACAATTAATGAATGACCTAAATTTCTAGATGTACAATATATTATTATGTTGTATGCTTTCAATATAGCAATTTTACTTTCTCTAAGTGAAAAAGGTGACATGAATTCTTTAATTATAATGCATACTTGCTTGATATGAGATTGATAAACTTTTGAATATAAAAGAAGGTATATTATAAGGGTATAAATAAGATCTGAATCTGAACCATTTCTAAGCAAAAGATTAATGGTCCTAATGTAGAGTCAAGTGGTGACTCCAAACACTAATCGCTCTCATCCTCAATAAAATACAATAAATCTATAGTGGCAACTCTACTAGGGACTAAGAATTTAAATCTAAAAGTGCCCAAATAATATGCCATCTAATATTCAATTTTTTTTCATTCCCATACATTACACTTTATAAAAATTATGTTGCTTTTACCCTAAATGGTGTTGTTAACCAGGACTCTATTTTTCAATCAAGAATAGGTAATTGCCAGTACATCCATCACTCATAAGCCTCGTACCTTCAGGTATATGAAATAGTGAACTAAACATTCATTATTATCCTTGATTAAAAGACCAATTAAGAGGGACCCCTACTTTTAGGAGCCATAACCCTTTTGACTTAACCATGAGACCATGTAGTCAAATTTAGTAACTTTGTAATGCCCATGTCTTGAGGCTCTGTGAATAGTGCCATAGGTTTCGAGAAGTGCACTTGGGGTGTCGAGTCACTTGCACGTGGATCAAGGTACTGAAATGGGTTATGAAACTTTAAAGGGCCTTAATTTGATGAAAAAGGCAAAATTTAAAAATTTAGCAAAACCAATAATTCATTTCAAGCTATAAGCTACCCATTAGAGTAATAAAAAAATTTTTTAGCTGAGACTGACTCAAGAAGTGCCCGGATAAACCCAAAAATATCGAACCCTGAAGCTCAAAAATTACATTAAGTCTAATGGTGAAAGAATTTTAGAAATCGGAGGTCATTTGTAAATTCTCTTAATTTTTTAGGTTGGCATGCAAATCAAGGTAGTTTGAAAACTACCCTATCAATGGTATTTGGCCACGAATATTTATGAGCCGATAAAAAGGATGAAAATAGGAATTTTGAAATAAATGACGAAATTTTCTAAGGTTTGAGTGAATTACTATGAATTTTTGAAGTTTGCTGCAAAATTTAAAATGGGTCGAAAAGTTTCGAGATAGCTTTAACATGTTAAGATGGGACCCACAACATGCCAAGTGGCTAAGCACACTTGCCAAGTGGCAAATGGGCCATGACAAGTGGATTTCCACTTGTCCATGAATAAAAGTCCTCCTTCATTTCTTGCTATTGTTGACTCTATTCCTCCCTTTCTCAGGCCATAACTTTCTCCTCCGGCCACCAAATGTAGAGATTCTAATTTTTAAAAATTCTTTAGTGTGTCAGCAACATGAATAATAAGAATTAGGCCAAAAAAAGTTGTCATTTAAGAGATAAAATTCAAATAAAGTGACTAGTTCATAGTAGTAATGAACCATAACCTAAAAGTAAGTCCATGGTTGTTTGTCCCTTATTTTTTGGGT
>CANXYI011351790.1:0-25207 GCA_948208565.1 Hura crepitans | reverse complement strand
ATAATTTGGGTAAATTAATGGCTTAAAGATATAAGTATAAAATGAGTGGTAAAATGGCATGATTTTGTATCGTATGATGTAAGTATGGTTTTATGGATAAATATGCATAGGAAAGGATGAAAACTAAAGATGGTATGGGTTGGAATTGAAAGAGCACAAAATATGGAATTAACCAAATGAATAGTAACTTTACGATCATAGGCAAATTTGTGGCATTTTGTGTGCATTCTATCATAACATGTAATTTAGTGATATAATGGATTTGGAAATCAATATCATTAGGATTAATGGTCTAATTTAGTGATTGGCCCATCAGTTAGACACCCACTAGATGGGTTGATCAGTCAGCTAGGGGAGTTAGTAGCTGCTAGTTAGTTTGGTCCTTCTGAGGCTACTACTATGTGTTAGATGTGGTAGGTGCATCTATCGATGTTCTAAGATGAACCCTTCATAATAGGATATTAGGAGGTCCACCTGGGCTGATCCCTGCTACCCAGTTGTTTATTAGTGGATATTGAAAGGTCCCACAAGGCTAATCCCTGTATCCACCTATAATGGTTGCTGATGTGATACGGGGTATTGAAAGGTCCCACGAGGCTAATCCTTGCTATCCTATTTACAAATATTGAGAGGTCTATGGACTGATCCCTACTATTTGCCAGTCTGGTATTAGGAGGTCTACAGACTAATCCCTACTATCGAGCAAGGTAGGTGTAGCTACTGAGGTAAAAATTATGGGCCACTGCACAGGATAGTTCTTACTATCCGGTGTTTTAAAAAAGTTATCTGTCTATCATGGGCCTATAATATAATAGCTAGACTGAGAAATAAATAGGTAAACTAAACTTAATAATCAATTGGACTTAGAAGGATAGGGTGATTTCCATGTGTATTGGGTGTTGCATGTTGCATGTATGCATATAATGACATTATATTTGATTTATTCCACCAATGAGTTTTATACTCAACGTGTTAGTGTTCCGATGCGTAGGTAGTAGGGCAAGAGACGATCAACATCAGACATCTCCAGTGTACCTGCCTTTGAGTCTATTGGTATTTTGCTTTTCTTTTAAGTTAATGTAGTATGCACTCATATATATTAGGAAAGAGTGGGTTATGGGTTCTAAATTAAACTGAAGTTGAGTAACTTTTGCATATGTACAGTTTTGCATGTTAATATGAATCTACTTGCTCATGACTGTGTGTTGATTGGTTTGAAAACCTGTGTTCTATCTATTGTGTGCTGCTTAATGTTGATTGTGATCTGAAGGACCATAAAGGTCCAGTAATGGGTAGTGATGAGAAAATAAAGTTAGAAGTGATTTTTCTTACAGGTAAATTTGGGATTTCTAACTCGGGTAGCCATTATGCTGCCCGATTGTCTATAAATGTCTGATAGTCTTAAATTGGGGTTTTAGCAGACTAAAATAGGTAGTAATAAAAGGATAAATGATCAAAAGGGTATAATGGGTAGTCTAGATCAAAGTTGGTCAAACTTGTGTAGAAGTTAAATGAAAGGCCCTTAGGGAAAACCAATGATGGGTGACCTCAGTAGGAAGTAGCACACCTTGCATGTTTCCTGTAGAAATGGGTTGGGGGTGTTACAACAATAGCAATAGTAGTAATGTTTGCTATTATGCTGGTGCTGATTTCCAGTAGTTTTATGAATGTGTTTTGCCCTTTCACCCTTATTGTGATTTTGTTCTACTATCGACTATCTTATTACTGCTATATTATTTCTAAAACATCATTTTATCACCCATAGCCTTTTAGAACATTCTTTTCTCACCCTTTGCTATAAATAATAGCTTGCCATGGATGGTATAAATAAAAAAGCTTTAACTGCACTACCTTTTAGCCAGCAGTTGCCTCTCACCTTTGCTTTTCCTCCACTAGTGTGGGTCTCTCCTCTTTCTTATTTTTATAGCCCTACCCTCGATTATCCCTAAAATTGGATTTGGTGAACATCGCAACCTCCCATCTATTTTGTTCTTCTGCTAGCCATTTCTCTCAATTAATCCTTCATCTTATAAAGAACTTAATTTGCTATTTTCAATTTTCTCCCCCAGCATATGCAACAATCGTACCCATAAAGCATTGGCTACCTGTAATTGAAGTCAGTTATAAAGGAAAATTTCTCTTTTAGTCCCTATTCTTTTATTCTTTCAACCCTTAACTCCTTAATTTCATACTACTCCTACCAACTTGAACTTGTTCCATTCCTAATCCCCTTTATATTAAATTTTATCTATTTAGTTGAGTCAGTTACTTATAATCTAATATACATACGTAAATTCTTGAATAACCTCATCAATACCCCTATATTACCCTTAAATTTCTCATCATAATGTCTTACTCAAATTGGCTTAACCAAATGATCCTTGGGGTGTTACATTCCACTTAAATGTTCTCATTTCATCACCAGACTATAAACATAGACTATTTAACTCATAAACTCTTAATCAGTATAGCTAGAAACCCTATTGCCATACTTGATCAGGACTTCAGGATTCACTATTCATAATCTTATTTGTTAACACTTGTTAGACTTTCAAATGTCCTTATTTTCATACTAGATTTTACACATAGCCTACTTATAACTTAATCCTTTGTTTAGTAAGAAAATCCTAATCATATCTTTAAAGTCATGACACCTGGGTGTCACTATTCATAGTGCTAGGATTTTTAAGTGTTATATTGTGAAAGTGATTGTGATGATAAGTATAATGATATAACTATGTGCGTATGTGTGTATACACTTTTGATTTCTTAATGGGTTTTAGAGATTTTTAAATTGTGCCTTAGATAGTTGTTATGCTGTCAAGGTTTCAGCATAACATTTGCTTTTGAACTTATTTAATACAAATAAAAATGCTTTTACTCATAAAGTCATATTTTCTTATTTTAAGACGAAAGCTTTTTAGTTATTCCTTAAGGAAAACTTTATGGACATAATTGTTTAAATGTGATCCTTATAGTTTTATAGGAATCTAATAGTTAAAGAGAAGTCTATAATATGCTCTTATCGAGTTTTCTCTCAAGAGTTGGGTAAGGGTCATTACATTTAGTTATATTAGAGCCTAGTTTAAAGTGAATTTAAGATTAAGATATGATAATAGGAAAGGTTATAAGGTGTGTATATAGGTTATGATGCATCTCTACCTCTAAGAAGGTTACAAAAAGTTAGGATTCTCTTAGATATGTAAAGAGGTTTGATACTTTAAGGGAATTTATTCACAAGATGAGGATTCTCAAAATTTATTAAAGTTAAAATTTACTCATAAAAATTAATCAAGGATCTAGTAGATTAAGTATCAGATGTTTATCAAAAAAGATTTTATGAAGAAGTAGATGTTATGAATGAAAATATGCTTGCTAAGTTGTAAATATGCTTAAATCCAATTTTAAGGACAAAATTGCTTAATTGGAGAGGAATTTTAGCGTCCCAAATTTCTTAAACTTGTATTGAGTATTAAAACTAGATGCCTAGGTTTCCATAAAAGTAAGATTAGGTGTATTCCAGCAATACAATTTACTAAATTAAATTTAGTAAAGAGATTTACTCTATTAAGGAGCAAATAATGGATTATATTTAAAGTGTAATTACAAATAAACATATGGGATTGAGATACATATATAAGTATATATGTAAATGAGTAAGTGGGGAAAGAAGTCTTTAAAAAGAAAAGTTAGAAAAAAGATAATTATAGCAAGAGAGGAAAGAGAAAGATAAAAGGAGAAGGAAACAGGAAAGTGATCAGTTGTTGACTGAAGGACTAAAGATTTAAATCAAAGTTATAAACAATAGACTAAAGGGAAAAATTAAAGCTAGGTCTATTGAGTTTAGAGGTGGAAAAACTATTAAAAAAATAAAGAGGAGCTTGTTATTGAGTAGTCATAATCGAAATAACATGAAGGAAAAAGAAAATAAAGGCAGTAATAAAGTGATTAGAAGTAAGGATCAAATGTGACACCCCCTATTGGATTCCCTAAAGAGACCCAATAAGCGGTGCACTTCCTGCTAGGTCACCTATCCTAAAATTTCTCCCATGTTCATTCATTTAACTCTTACTTATTCTATACTATTTAATTTATTTTGACTTCAAATTCTATTCTATCAATTCCTATAGTTCCCTCAGGTTCATGGCATAGTGTTCATGCCAATACAGATTAATTACAAGTCAGTCATATTTTTCCTAAAATTCTCTAGCATAATGGCTCTCGGGTCATTATCAAAAAATTTGAACCTATAAAAACACTTTTATATCACATTTTCACCTCTATTAGACCCTTCTAGTCCACCAGGTATCAACCGAACATCACTATTCTATCACATCTCAACATAGGCTTCAGGCCATAATCAAGAGAAAAACACAAATTAGAGCCTCAAGCTCACATATCATTAACAAAGGCTATACATACTCAAAAAGATTAATAACTTGTTTATTAAAGCATATTTATACTTGTATAATTACATTATGTGTCCCTTACATACATGACACCCATTTCTCACCTAAGTACATAGAGTGCAAAAGTATACACAATATATATTATCAACCTTCTGATGAATGACCTCTAAACTTTACTACACATTTCACCAGGCTAAGTTCTTGTTTTGGTTACCTACGCACAAAAATAGGTATGCTGAGTATATAATATACTCAGTGGTGAACTCAAGAATTTAAAATATCTTAGTTAGTTTATTCATGCATATGCAATCATATTATTAACTTATTCCGTTATACGAGTTCATTTTAAGATTATAATGTGCAAAATTACCAAATTGCCACTGTATTGGTTCGTGTCAGTAAATTATTCAGTTCATCATTAAATTGCATGCATAGTCCTTAATAATTAAGCCAATAAGCATTGCAAATGCAAAATTACCAAAATGCCCCTACGTGTGTGTTGTCTAATTAATAAGGTGATTGTGTCATATTATGCCTTGTATCATATTCCAATATCATAAGTAATTTGTATTTTTCTTATTTAATTTATTTTAGCTGCCTTATCTAGAAAGACAACACTAACATACACTAGATCTAGAGGGAATAAAATAGTGCAGTGATCCACATTCTAGATCCCTACCACTATACTAGCTCGGTTAAGTTATATCACCCAAGGTGTAGATAATAAGGTGTGGTCTACTTAGCAGACTGGTCTATCTAACAAACTAGTACAGTGGCCTTCTAGGACCTTGGCCACTGTACTAGCCTTATTTGAAGATTAGTGATGGCATAACTGTGTCTACCTACCAGACTGGTCTGTCCAACAGACTAGTGCAATGGCCCTCTAGGACTTATGGTTCTACAACTGCAAAATTTAAAAATTGGCATTAGGTGGCAAGGGTAGAAAGTTATCTATCCAACAGACTAGTACAGTGGCCCTAATATAGATATAGGCTGCTGTATTGGCCCTGTCCAAAAAATAGAAAGTGTAACAGCTGCTAAAATCCCTAAATTGACTGGTCAACCCATCCAGTGGGTGTCTAACTAATGGGCCATACAACTCAATTTATGATTATTTCTTTACTAATTGACCTCTTATAATATTACTAAATGAATGATAGACATATAGGAATTTTGTGGCATAGTTAAAATTTAACCCGGTCTAGTATGGCCATAATTAGGCTATACCGAGTAAATTCTCATAAGAATTTTTAATTATTAAAATTGCCAAAATCAAGGTGTATTATGGTTGAATTTATTTCATAATTATTTCTCAAGGAGTTATCATTTACTATCCAATGGTATTTTTGATTTAGGTAATGGTCAACTGGATAGTTATAGGTCATTATAGCATGTTTTCAGTAGACTTTTCTAGGTTCATTTCTCAGCCTATTTCTGTGCAGCTTTCACCGTTATTCACATAAAGTTCATAGGCACTAAGCCATATAATCATTAGGCCATTTCTAAGGCCAAAAAATAGGCATAAAGCCACCATACATACACACATATTTTAGCCCTAATAGGCACCATTTATAGGCACATATGTACTCACAAGCCATAACCCTTAAAGGCAAATTATAAGTCACTTTTCAAGTCATCTTTTTTAGTCAAGTTTAAGTTCATTTTACAAGTTATCTTTCATGCCATTTCTTAGTTACATTTCATGCGCATTTAAATATGTACATTAACTAAATTCATGCTAAATAATTTAAGCCAACATAGCTCACATAATTATATCATATTATGCATACACATTACATATATGTTACCATTATTTTCATGCTAATTCCATTAGTGTAGCTCTCGGGTAGTGTGATGTCCACATTCAAACCAAGTATTTCTTTTCACCTTACTCATACCATAAAATGCCTTTACTTAACTATAACACTTAAACACACAGTATAGTTTATTTCCATGCCAATTTAGGCCTCTCTAGGCTCATGTTATGTCTCGGCCATACAAGTGCCCATGTTTCCATTCCTTATTTAAGCTTACAACAAATCATACCACTATATCATGTTACAAACCATTATACACAATACATATTTGCACACCCATTCAAGGCTTTAAACATCATTTATCAATAAATCAAGCAATGCACATACATACACTACTTATTACACTCTCGGGTACTCAAGTCTTTTGAGCCTATAATGCCATTTCCAAACTAAACCCACACAAGTTCATTATAACTAAATGCTACAACTATCATAAAGGCATCCAAAATGATAACATACCTCCCTTTGGCATGCAATGTTCTCGGCCAACAATGAAACTATGCCTAACAAACAAAAAGTTTCCTTCAACACATCATTTAAACATTACAATACAAGTCTCTATTCAAGCATCCAATTAACATTACATTTAACCTTAACCCACCCAATGTTTGAGCACATTTCCAGCCCTTAAAACCCCATTAGCATGAAAAAAAATACTAAAGCTTACATACCTCAATCCATAAGGAATACAACAGTCCCTACCTCAAGGCTTTTAAGTATTAAATTTTTAACCTCCCTACATAGTAGCTTCTTCTTCCTTCCTTTATGCTTTTCTCTTCTTGAATCACCTTAAAAACCATTACAACACATTCCTATAGATGTTAGGCACCTCAAATACCCAATTCCAGCAAGGAAAACTCAAGAAAACCTAAGGAGACATAGAAAACTCACCTCAACCACCCTTACTAGATAGTGTCTATCCAAAAAACTTTGATGAATTTTTGTGAATTGTTGAGAGCTCCTTTTTAAAAAATTCTTCTTCCCCTAGCTCCCTAACATCCCAAAATGAATTTAGGTAGTGAGAATTTGTAGCAATGGTTAAAGGAAGTAGATGAAAATCTCTCATTTCCCTCTATGTGGCATCGGTTCTAGTAAGGAGAAGAAGAAAAAATTTTCCTCTTTTATTTAGTAGTAATGTCCACTTGTCAAGTGGCTTTGCTACTTGGCATGGGCCCTACACCAGCTTGCAATGTGTGGGTAGGCCCCACAACCACCTGAACTATCCCAAAATAGCTAGATTTTTGGCAAAAATTCACACGGACCTCAAAAAATTACACCATTTGTTTTAAAGTTCATATTTTAGTGCCCTCTACAGGATTAAATTTTTATAGCTAAATTCCATCGATAAGATAATTTTTAGGCTATAATTTGTATGCCAACCTCAAAATTTATGAGAATTTGCAAATGACCTCAGAATTTAAAAATTCTTTCACCAATGGACTCAATGGAATTTTTGAGCTATATAATCCGATATTTTTGGGTCCATCCGGGCACATCCCTAGTCATTCTCGACCAAAAAAATTTTTATTGCACAGTTAGGTAACTTATAGTTAGAAATAAACTATTAGTTCTACTAAATTTTTAAATTTTGCCTTTTTCATCAATTTAAAGCCATTCAAAGTTTCAAGACCAGTGCCGTGCCTCAATTTACATGTAAGTGACCCGCCCCCCTTAGCACACTTCCTGAACCTAGTGGCACAGTTCACAGACCCTCGAAACATAGTTGTTATATTGAATTCCTTATTTTCAATTATTTCTATAGGTAATCTACTACAATTAACAAGATAAAAGAGCAATTGAAAATTAATGAAATCAAAAAGGGAAAAAGGAAGAGACCGACAAGTTGGCAACCCAAAATTAGAGTGTTCAATGGAAATTGTATGCTATCTTCAAGTATTTAGGACTGCCACAGCCAAAAAATGATAACTGGGAAGGGAAACTCAAGAAATGAAGGTCTCAATTTTCATTTGTGGAATATCCAATTGAACTATTTTCATGAATCCATAGTAAGTGTTAAGAGTGAAATTTTGAGAAAATAATTGGCAAGAAGAGGGGAGTTTTTGGCTAGAACAAAAGATAACAGGTAACTCAACGAATTTTAGAGGAAACAAATATATTTTATATCTCATTTACCCTTTTCTCTTTTATTTTACTATTTGGACATATACATATATTTCTTTTATCGCTATTTTCCTAATTTACTAATTCAAATTCCTAAATACATTTATTACCCACATTATTTAAAGATATTATAATTAAATTCTTAAAATTCTTATAATACTCCCATAACTGAATCTGCATTTTAAATATTACTTTTTCTTATCTCTTAAATTGCTTAATATTTATTACATTCAATATTTATTTTCTTAAATAACTTATAAATTCTATTAGCATTATTTTCTTGTTAATAAGAAGTATATATATTTTTACATATAATTTCCTTATTAATTATCCAAATACAGTTAGATATACAAAACTTTATATCTTTCTTTTCATTTATTTATTTATAAATTCTTATTTAATATGCTATTTTCTTTTAGTTCTAATTCTTTAACTTTAACACAATTACGCATTTATTTATTCTACCATATATCACATGTAATCACTTTACCATAAATTTACTCTACATGTGTCATTTGCATGTACATCTACCATTCTCATATAACGTTTTACATCTATCACCTAATTATATGTTACTTCTCTTATACATATGTGCATGAAAAAAATATTCATTATTTATAATAATTTGTAAATCAATTTTAACTTTGTAACACTTGAAAATTCAAGGATTGCAAATAATAAATCTCAAGGTCATGAGTAGTGATTCCAAGGATTTGGGCAATGCTTTTTCTTATTGATCAAGAGTATATGTAATATTATGGATGAAATTTGGCATGAAAATAAGAATGTTTGAATAGTTAATGACTGATAACAAGTGTGTTTATAAATAGTACTTTTTGAACATTGAATATTGTTTCCTAAGACTCAGAGTACACAAATTGAATAAGATGAAAAGATTTTATGAAACAATAATGGGCAACATTTGAAATGCAAATGAAGTTATTAATATGGTTAATGAAAAAAGTAAAGTATTCACAGTAGTGTTTTATGAATAGTAACCTAGTTAAATCTTAACTGTAAATATTAATTTTCTGCTCAAATAGACCCAAGAATGCCACATCCTGAGGCTTAAACATTCTAAAGAGTATAATTAGATTGAAAATGGAATTTTTGAACATCAATAAGTATTTTATAAAGATCAATTAAAAATTAAAGTGTCAATGCAATTTTTTCCTCGATTTTCAAACATAATTTGTTTAGGTGTCTCAGTTATTGATTTAAGTGATTTTATAAGACTCAAAGAGATGTGAATGCAGGTCTTTAAGTGGAAGGAAAAATTTTAAAGAAACTTAAGAAAAATGAGACCTATTATATCTTAAAAAGGATAGATTATGGCTATTGATTAAGGGTAGATTAAATAGGGTCAAAAGTTTAATCTTAGGTCGAAGTGTGAATAGTTTCTTCTTTCCCTAACTCCCTAAAAACCTGACAACATCCTCTATCCTTCCTCTACCATTTTTTTTTGTTTCTCTCTTCTATTAAACACCTTAAATCAATATCTAAGACCTAAATTAGTGGTCTTTAAGCTTTCTTATGGCAATTTTTAGCTTGAATGAAAGTGTAGATTTTGACAATTAAGAGTATTAGAGGTTTGATAAATAGTAAGCCTATATGATGTAAGTGGTTCTTTTCAAGTTTTGATATTTTTCTTAGGGATATTGTAGTCCTAGTAAGAGCTTTATCAACATAATTTGAGGATTATAAGAGTTTTATGTTTTCTATGGATTATTGATTTGCATATCCCATTATGGTTATAAAGAGAGGAGAAAGATACAAGGAAAAGGCAAAGAGAAGATTTAAAGAGGCTAATTTTGTGTTTTTAACACCCTTGGTAAGCATGTTCAATAATTTGTATGTAATGAGTGTGATTGTAAAAATTAAAGTATGTGCATGTTATCTAATTATTGTGTATAAGAGTATAGTGTTGGTTTCCATGGACTTATGCACAGTGAAAATAAGACATCCATAGAACCCCAACAAAGGTTGGAACATCAAAAAATTTAAATTTTATATATTATGAAATCACATAATAAGAATTTATTGTAAATTCTATATACAATTCCAACGTGCAGCTTTCTTTTTCATTCACTCTTCTTATCAGGTTGTCGTAAACCACAGTGATCTTTGGTTGAGAACAATTCCAAGGTAATCTACACAAGAAATTCTTAGAAGAGAGCAACTTGAAAATCTAGGTGTTAGTAAGATTTTCAAGTGCATGAAGGAAGAAAAAGAAATAGTGTGTTTTCAATTGTTTTGTGCGGCAATTTTTACTATAGAAAATATACCCATGGTGGCTGTTGCAATAAGGATTATATGTATCATAAATAAATCCTATTTAGGTCAAATTTTTAACACTTAAAATGTGCCTTAAGTCAAACTAGACTAGACCTATCAATTGGGCATTATTACATCTTATGCATATAAGCCATTTAATACGCATATGCGCAATCTAATTTGGCCTCACTTTCATTAATCCTATATGGCACTCCTAGGCCCTATTTAGATTAATAATTACTCTAATTTAAGGACTTTTAAACCTTTTAAAAGCCCATAAAAATCAGATACAAGAACAATTACAAATTGGACTCAACAACGCCCAAGTCTAAAAACCTTAATTTTCCAAAAAAACCTATTTTTCTAGACTTTTCATTTGCAAGTGGGCCCTAAGCCAATTTGCTCATTTATTCTTCTTAATTCATCTTTTAATGATATCTCATATCACTGGAACATTCAATCCCATTGAATCTTCCTTAAACTCCTTTTATGTGCAAGACCCTATGGGTTTTTAGAATAACTTGGTAGTAGACATTGAATAAGAGTCCTAATCCAACTAGGACTCTATAGATTCAATCTTAGTGAATCAATATCAATTCACTAATTGATATAACACTTATATACAAGTCAAGAAAGGAATTTAGCAATGCATCATGACTACATAAGTGCTGGAAAGTCAAGTGATTTGACTTAACCCTTCTATATATAGTTACGGTGCAATAAACTCCTTTCACCATCTTTTATCCCATCCAATTTAGAGTATTGACTTGTGTCAACTCAAAGCTTAACTAAGTATGTCTAATTAAGCCCAGAACTTATTATTCTAATAATTTAACCTTTATTCTAAAAATGGCTTTTATGAATACCAAACACATATGGCATCTTACTTTGGCCAAAGATTTTTGAATAAAGATTACTCATTAAAACTATGCGATAAACTCCCTACTATAATATAGGATGGAGAATCATTTATTGATTACTACCCTATCTTTAAATATGTCATGCCATACCAAAGCACCTTGCTTTGTATACTTCTTGTTCAAAGTAAAAGCTTTAGAGTCAAAGTATGTTTGTGACACCCTCTACCCTAGCCATACTCTGGCCCTGAGTAGAGAGCACACATACATATCTATATCCAATTTTGCTACCTATAAAAACCCAATTAAATTGAAACTTTTATTAATGAAATGATTTCTTTACTTATGGAGTTGTGAAAACACTAAAAAGCATTTGGCATGTTTTACGAGGCAACTTTTAGGGCCATGATATCAAAAATTTGATAGCATAACAACTGTATAAAGACACTTTACCAAATAGTAAACCTATTAAAAATATTTCTATAATAACGTACAACCCATCTTAACACTAAATGGGTCCTCCTAACCCTCCAAAACTCATAAAAAAAGCATAGAGCCTCAAGCTCAACATTAGACAACACTCTCACATCTAACATCAAGAGTATCCACGCAATCCATATAAGAAAAATAAAGTGTTTACACTATTATAACTTTACTTAGAAAAAGCTATCAAAGATATAGATTAGGCCTAATCCTCTGCAATCATAAGAGCACACTATCAATAATACATTTACATGATTACACTATTACAAAATGATCAAAATACCCATATAGGGGCTATCTTCAAAAGGCTTTTTTAGTGCAGAAGCTTTGGCTCTAATTTGCTGCTCTGTTACCTATGCATTGCAAATAAGAAATACGCTAAGCTTTTGCTTAGTGGTGTAATCACTTTATCTTTAAAAAGATAGTTTAACCATGTATTATAGAAATATATGTCTAATGAACCATTTAAAATTCATACATATGTATACAATATGAATATCTCAAAAATATGCATTTTTTATGCATTTACTTGCCTTTAAAAGCACAAAGTTACATGATGTTCGAATTCACAACATAATTGTTTTCATCATACTTAAAATAAACCATAATCATCATGTGTTCATATATCATCCAAAACATACATATACTCAAATACACATCGTAACAAGTATAATAGCATACGTTTTAGACCTTAACCATGCACATGTACCATCACCACATGTTTGGGATTTATGAACCTATATATGCCAGTACATCAAGTTTTATAAGTATTAGCATCCATATTATACCACATATACCATACTCTTAGCTTTAACTATCATTATGTCATAATCATCAATGTCACACTTAATGCATCTTTTAAGTCACAATTACCATTATTTTATGTTTAACTTATGCCTATACAAAAAGGACAACTATCTAAAACTAGATAGTTAATACCATTGGCCTAAAGGCACTAACACCGAAGGTACATAAACAAGTGGCTCGTAAGTCACTTGCACCCAAAGGTATATAAACAAATGGCTCACAAGGCACTCACACCCGAAGGTACGTAAATAAGTGGCCTAAAGGCACTCGCAGTCAAAGGTATGTCTAAGCAGCTTGTCAGCACTCACATCTACAGATACATAAAACAAGTGGCCCAAAGGCACTAGTGCCCATCGACATGTAGACATTGACCCGCTGGTTACATACTCGAAGGTAAGCATGGTAGCTACTAAAATCTTATTTGACCGATCAACTTATCCAAACTAGGTTGCCTAAACATATAAGCATCAATAAACTCATTAATTATCTAATTTAGTTATTTATCCATATATATATCATTATTTATGCTTTAACTTGCATAAACTAGCCACCTTGGCCATTTTGCAACTTATCAAGGCCTAAACTCCCATCCTAAGTAGAATGTGCCACATAAATCATAGCATAGCCAAAAGTAGGCTTACATAAGCTCAAAAATATAATCCGGCATCATAATCACATATTATACCATTACTTTCATCATTATCAGGCATTATAATCTCTAATTCATCATGGTTATGCATAACTATCACATTTCATATTACATGCCATTTTATACACATTTTAGGTATTTAGCAATTTACATGTATTATATGACTACATACACATCAATAAACCATATGACAATTAAGTTGGCATTCGGTCACAACTACATATACACATGCCGTCTAGTCATCACATGTGCAATGATGGAACATTATTTAACCACAAAACATGATGTTCAAGTCATTTTTATACACAAATCATGAATACGCACATATAGCTCACATGCATGAAATTCGGCCTCCATGTGATCAAGGCCATTAAATCACACATACTTACTCATTTATAATTATATATCACATTTAGATGCCTAAAATCCACATCCATATACATTACACACACATGTTCACATTAATTTCATATGACATCAATATAAGCCTAAAATTCACATATTGCTATTCATTACTTAATTCCTCCATAAATATGCATCACACATGCATAACATGTTCTAGCCATCACATTACATATACTCAACATCCAACAATCATATTTTTACCAACCATATCATTTATTATGCATTATAACAATTTATAGCATTTATTACTATTATTAGATTATTTAGGCATATTATAATTCATGAATTTTTAACTCAAGTTAATGTGATTACACATACCGAACTGAATCACAGGAGATGCTTTATACCCTCCTAAGCCATCTCCTTGCCTTGATAAACTCGGGTCGACATTTTGCCAATGAATACAAAAGGATACCATCTTTAAAAATTAATATAAAATTCTAGAAAACTTAAAAATTGATTCCAAGCCTAGATATACACTCTACGACATCCTAGGAACCCATAAAAAAATAACAAAATAAAAAAACCATTACCTGAGAGTCAGGTGGTTACTATTCACCTCGGGAGGGATTTCAATTTTCCTCTTAAAATACTCCCTAAATCAGGTGTTCTTGGCATCTATAGACTCATCTTAGGACACCTTCTATTCGAGACAAATTATCAGATGTGGGTATGCTAGAGGAGGAAAGAAAAATAAGGGACAGGGGGAGGGAGAGGCTTTTGGCTTTTGGAGGAAATAGAGGGAAAAAGAGAAGGTGGAGGGAAGGGAAAATGAGGGAAATAAAATTTCCTTCACTATCGATTGTTTTCGAAAAATCAATTTTCCTCTTTTCCATAAAACTTTTATACCGTTATAATAGTCAAAATTCCCTCATTCCTATCCTTAAAATTAGATAAATTTAGGTGTTAAATCCTACCAAAATATTGAGCCTAAAAAATGAATAGAACTTAAAAAATTAATGCATTTTATTTCCCAAAAATTCGGTAAAAATACTTCCCGATCTTAAAAAATTTCGATTCCAAAGATAATGGACTATTTGGAATATTTGAGTATTCGATCATAATATTTTTAGATTATTTTGAGCAACTTTTAATTTATTTTACACTTTAACTTTGCCTATGGCACTATTCATAAAACATTACCGTAAAATCTTATTTAGCATTTTTAAACATTTGAATGACTTCAGAATGGCTTTAAACATTGCCCAAAATTCTCTCATAATTAATAATCCCCATCGGTATGCTTAGTGCAACTCGGGTTTTGGGAAGCAATATTCATCTTGAGAAGTACTATCTATAAGAGTTAGGATTTTCAGGTTGCTACATTTCTTCCCCTCTTAGAAAAGAAGTCATCCTTAACATACCTAGTTTAAAGAGATGTGGATACTGCTCTCTCATTTGAACTTCACTTTCCTAAGTAGCTTATTCCATTTCATTATGTTGCCATAAAACCTTCACTAATGGTATGACCTTGTTCTATAACTCCTTGACCTCTCTAGCAAGGATACCAATATGCTCCTCTTCATATGACAATTCTAGTTGTATCTCTATTTCCTTAGTTGTCAACACATGTAAAAGGTCTGATCTATATCTTTTTAGCATTAAGAAATGAAATACATCATGAATCTACTGCAACTCTAGAGGTAAAGCTAATCTATATGCTAATGGACGTAGATATTCTGTGATCTCATATGGTCTAATGAACCTAGGACTCAACTTCCCTTTCTTACCAAACCTCAACAACTTTTTTCATAGGCATACCTTAAGAAAGACATTGTCACCAACTTTATACTCGATGTCTCTTCTCTTCAAACCCACATAGGATTTTTGTCTATTTGAAGCGACCTTTAACCTTTCTCTAATGATTTTCACCTTTTCTTCAGAATATTTGACCAAATCTAGTCCCATAAGCTTATGCTCACTCAACTTGCTCCAACATAAAGGAGTCTTGCATTGTCTCCTATACAACGCCTCATAAGGAGCTATACCAAGACTCACATGGTCACTATTGTTGTAAGCAAATTCCACCAATGATAAATACTTATCCCAATTGCCCTTAAACTCTATGGCACAAGCTCGGAGCATATCCTTAAGCACTTAAATAATCCTTTCTAACTAACCATCTATCTGAGGATGAAAAGCCGTGTCAAAACTAAGCTTAGTCCCTAAAGCATTTTGGAGTTTCCTCTAAAATCTCAATGTAAAATGGGGATCTTTATCTGAAATGATAAAAGAAGGCACTCTATGAAGCCTAACTATCTTATCAATGTACAACCTAGGCAGTTTCTTTATAAAGTAATCTTTTCTCACTAGAATAAAGTGAGCAAACATGGTTGATCTATTGACCACCTCCTAAATAGAATCATGCTTGTTCCTAGTTAACGGTAGTCTAATCACAAAATCCATGGTAATAAGATCCCATTTCTATTCTAGAATTGCTATAAGATAAAGCAAGAACTTAATGCTCGAACTTCACTTGTTAACAAGTGAGACATCTAATCGCATAATCAACTATGTCTCTCTTCATGCCTAGCCACCGATAGACCATCTTCAAATCCTAGGACTTCATGTTACTTCCAAAATGCATAACATATGGTGTATTGTACACTTATTGTAGAATCTAATATCTCAAATCTTCCTTATTTGGTACACAAAATTATTCATGATAGTACAAATAATTGTCTTCCTTAATCACAAACTTGGTCAACTTCCCCTCTGGGATTATATCTATGATATTTTGAAGCTTATGGTCATCTTTCTATGAATCCTTCACTATTTGTATCAAAGTCAGCTTAACTTGCAACTCAGCTAATAAACCACAATCATCTTGCTATTTCAAACTAACATGCTTTGCCTTTAAAGCTAACATAAACTTCTTACTTAAGGCATCCACAACCATATTAGCTTTCCCAAGATGGTAATCAATAAGCCAATCATAATCCTTGATTAATTCTAGCCATCTTCTTTGCCTCAAGTTTAGCTCTTTCTATGTCGATAGATACTTCAAACTCTTGTGATCAATGAAGATATAACACTTTTCCTCATAAAGATAATGCCTTTATATCTTTAAAGAAAACATAATGACTATGAGCTCTAAATCATGTGTTAGGTAGTTTTTCTCATGAGGTTTTAACTACAATGAAGCATAGGCAACAAATTTGCCATCCTGTATGAGTACACATCCTAACCCATTCAGTGAAGCATCACTATATATGATAAACTCTTTCCATAACACTAGTTGAACTAAAATTGGAGCCTTTGTCAGCAAACTCTTAAGCTTATCAAAACTATCCTAACTTCTGCTATCCCAATCAAACATCACATCATTCCTTAGAAGATGTGTCATAGGGCTTACTGTCAAAGAAAACCACTTGACAAACCTTCTATAATATCTTGTAAAACCCAAGAAACTCCTGACCTTAGTCATATTCTTAGGTGGCATCCACTCTATCACAGCTTGAATCTTACTAAGATCAACCCTTATGCCTTCTACTGATGCTATATGTCCCAAAAATGACACTTCCTTTAACCAAAACTCACACTTGCTAAGCTTGGCATAGAGCTTCTCATCTCTCAAAATCTATAAAGCCGTTTATAAATTCTTCTCATGGTTTTCTTGATTATTAGAATACAGAAGAATATTGTCTTTAAAGACTACTATAAACTGATCTAGAAATGGCCTGAAGATCCTATTCAAAAGATCCATGAATGTCGTTAGTGCATTAGTTAATCTAAATAGCATCACTAGGAACTCATAGTGACCATATCCAGCCCTAAAAGCCATTTTATGTATATCTACCTCTTTTACTCTCAATTGATAGTACCTAGATCTAAGATTAATCATAGATAAGACACCTATGCCTCTAAGTTGATAAAAACGATCATTGATCCATGGTAATGGATAATTGTTCTTGATGGTGACTTTGTTCAACTACTGGTAATCCACGCGAAGTCTCAAAGAACCATCCTTCTTCTCAACAAACAAAATTAGTGCTCCCTATGGTGAGACACTCGATCGGATGAAACTTTTATTTAGAAGTGCTTGCAACTATATCTTTAACTCTTTTAACTCTATAGGAGCATTTTATATAGAGCTATAGAAATTGGTGCTATGCCTAGCATCACATCATTGCCAAATTCTAACTCTTATTCTAGTGGTAAGCTAAGTAACTCATCTAGGAAAACATCTCCAAACTCAGCCACAACAAAAATCTAACCTGCTTATAATACTTCTTTTTTGGTGTTAACTAGATATGCAAGGTATGCTTGATAACCTTTTTGCATCATCCTTCTGGCCTCAACTACTGATATTATATTAGCCATGCAATTTAATCTTTCATCCATCATTATCACTTCTAATCTATCACTAGCTTTTAATGTGATCCTGTTCTTCTTGTAATCCACCATATCATGATACTTGGACAATTAGTCCATGCCTAAGATAAGATCAAACTTATTGAATGACAATTCAATGAGATCTACTAAGAAAACTTGTCCTTGTGCTGATAAAGGATAGTCTCTGAATAGTTTGTTCATTATGATGTGTTGTCCTATCGGATTGCTAACCATCATATCAAAACCAATGTTATCTGATACTAAACCTCGATCTATAACCCATTTTGTGTAGATATATGAGTGTGTGGACCCTAGGTTTATTAGTGCTAAAGCATGTAAATCAAAGATATGGAATGTACCTGCTATAACTTCAGTGGCATCTACCTCCTCTCTAGCTTAAATGGCATACTGCCTAGCTGGAGCTCTACTCTCTGACTTATCCTTTTAACTAGGCCTAGCTCTGCTCCTAATATCTCTTTTGTCACATTTTTATGAAAAATTGTATAGTCTCACTAGGCAATCTCTTTGAAAATGATCCCTAGAGCCATAACCCTAGCAAACTCCTAGTGTAACTTTCCAGTAGACACCTCTGTGCCACTTATGGCAAGTCTTACAAGCTAGTGTAAGAGCACTGCCAGCAGTGGATCTAAGAGCACCTAAAGCCTAAGTCTATGTTCTAGAACCCTATCCTAACCTCTGTGATTAGTCTAACCTCTTACCCTACTAATGCTTAGATTGACCACTCTTATGTTTCTTATCTACAGTATAACTCGAACTACCTTGTCCTTAGCTAAAGGACCTCTTCTTGAAGCTATCTCTCTTCTGTCTCAGCTGGTTAACCATCTCTATGGTATGAAAAGTTGCAATTAAGGTTGAAAAATCCTTGATCTACATTAGAGCAACCTAGTGATAATGTCCAGATTTAGCGCCTTCTCAAACTTCTTACAACGATTTTCCTCTATGACTACCACTGCTTTAGCATATTTGTTCAAGTAAGGAAACTCTTTATCATACTTAGATATGGTCCTATGCTTTTGCCTCGTATGCACAAACTCCTAATACTTTTGATCTAGGTAATGATCAATTATATACTTCTTCTTAAATTCTTTAAGAAGGAACTCCCAAGTAAGATCCTCAACCATCTTATACTCTGTAATGGCCTCCCACCACTTCAAAGCTTCCTCCGATAGCATGGCAGTAATATATGTAGTATACTCCTCTTGAGGACACTTCACTAATGCATAATCCTAAGCATTTAATCTAACCAATACTCAGCTCTACTCAACTCATCCAACTCTTCACCCTTAAAGCACTCAGCCCCATTCTTCAGTAACTATTCCATGTACATCTTTTAGAAAGCCTACTACTCTTAAGGTACTAGAGGTAAACCTATATGCACTATAGCAACTACAGTAGCAACAGTCACAGTAATGGCCATTGCCTGCCTGATAGGCTACAACATCATCTCTAGCCAAGTTGGCTAACCCTACTATCCATGTGTATCATGTCTTGCATCACTGGAGTTCACATGTTCTAGTTTCACCCCTCCTTTTGCAATAGTCATAGGAGCATGGCTCTTTACTTTTTCTTTGTTGCAGGTCATACTATAACTCATCTCTATATCTGCAGGTAATAGAAACAAATTATGAGCCTCACATGTAATAGTATTATGATGTAAATATACTATGACTCCTGTTGTGCTCTTATGTAACCTATAAGTTTAGAGGAAAGCCTAAATTAGAGCTCTAATACCAATTGTAACTGCCTATCTCTCCTGGTTTGTATTGTCTACTTTACCTTAAGTTGTCAATTCACCTCACAGCTTTATCCCTTGGGCAAAGGGTGCAACATAAGGACTTCCCAAGAGGTCATCCATTTTTGTACTACTCTCACCCAAACACATTTAACTTTAGAGTTTTGATAGGATCCAATTCCTTAACACCTAAAAGCATGCTAACCAAAGGTACTAAGACCTTAATTATAAGGCTTTTACCATCTTCTCTCTATTCCATGGTGGGATAGGTTGCCTATCCAACCTAAGCATGGCCACCGAACCTTAAGACATAAGCATCCTCACTCGTCACACTCGTACTAGGGAAGGTTAAACTCTAATACCACTAAGTGTGATAGCCCTACCCCAACCGTACTTTAGCCCTGAGTAGAGAGTGTGCACGCATATCAAAATTCAATTTTACTACACATACCCAATTAAATTGAAAGTTTTATTAATTAAATTATTTCTTTACTTATGGATTTGTGAAAACATAAAAAAGCACATGGCACATTTTACAAGGCAACTTTTAGGGTCATCATGTCAAAAATCTAAAAGCATAATACATATACTGAGGCACTTTCCTAAATAGTAAACCTATTAAAAACACTTCTATAATAACATACAACCCATCTTAATTCCAAATAGGTCCTCCTGACCCTCTAAAACTCATAAAGAAACATAGAGCCTTTGGCACAACATCATACATCATTCTCAAATGCAAATATCGAGAGCTTTTAACACAATTCATGTGAGAAAAATAAAGCTTTCATAATATTACAGCTTTAGTTACAAAAACCAACCAAAGTTACAGATTAGGCCCAATTCCTTAAAAATCACAAGAGTACACTATCAATATTACATTTACATCATCACATTATTACAAAATTATCAAAATACCCACATAAGGGCTATCTTTAAAAGTCTTTTGTGGTGCAGAAGCTTTAGCTCTAATCTACTATTGTGTTACCAACACATCACAAGTAAGCAATGTGCTAAGCTTTTGCTTATTGGTGTAATCACTTTTAACTTGGAAAAGACATTTTAAGCATATATTATAGCAATATATGTCCAATGAACCATTTAAAATTCATACATATGCATACAATATGAATATCTCAAAATTATGCCTTTTTGATGGATGTACTTGCCTTTAAAAGCACAAAGTTACATGATGTTCATATTCACAACATAATTGTTTTCATCATGCTTAAAATAAACCATAATCATAATGTGTTCATATATCATCCAAAACATACATATACTTAAATACACAATGTAACAAGTATAATAGCATAAGTTTTTAACCTTAACCATGCATATGCACCATCACCACATGTTTGGGATTTATGACCCTATATATGCTAGTACATCATGTTTTTTTGAGTCTTAGACTCTATATTGTACCATATATACCATACTCTTAGCTTTAACCATTATTATGTCATAAACATCAATGTCACTTTTAATGCATCATTTAAGTCGCAATTACCATTATTTTAAGTTTAACTTATACCCATAGAAAAAAGACAAGTATCCAAGGCTGGATAATGGATACCAGTGGCTTGAAGGCACTTGCACCTAAAGGCATATGAATAAGCAGCCTGAAGCCACTTGCACCAAAAGGTATGTAAACAAGCAGCTCGAAGGCACTCACACTCGAAGGTATGTCCAAACGGCCTGTCGACACTCTCGTCCACAAATACGTAAAACAAGTAGCCCAAAGGCACTCATGCCCATTGACATATAGATATTGACCTGTAGGTCTTATACCTAAAGGTAAGCATGGCAGCTACTAAAATCTTAGCTGACCGATCAACCTATCCAAACTAGGTTGCCTAAATGTATAGGCGTTATTAAACTCATTAATTATCTCATTTAGTTATTTTACCATATATATATCATTGTTTATGCTTTAACTTGCATAAACTACCCACCTTGGCCAGTTCGCACTATGGTGAGGCCTAAACTCTCATGATAAGCAACATGTGTCACATAAATCATAACATAGCCAAAAGTAGGCTTACATAAGCTCAAAAATATCATCCGACATCATAATCACATATTATACCATTACTTTCATCATTATCTGGCATTATAACGTCTAATACATCATGGTTATGCACAATTATTACATTCCACATCACATGTCATTATGTACACATTTTTGGTATTTAGCGATATACATGCATTATATGACTACATATATGTCAATAAATCATATGACATTTAAGTTGGCATTTGATCATAACTACACATACATAAGCCTTCTAGTCATTATGTGTGCAACAACATAATGTTATTTAAGCACAAACACAATATTCAAGTCATTTTCATACACAAATCACGAATATGCACAAATGGCTCACATGGGTGAAATTTAACCTCCACATGCTCAAGGCCATTAAATCACACATACTTACTCATTTACAATTATAAATCACATTTAAATGCCTAAAATCCACATCTATATATGTTACACACACATGTGCATATTAATTTCATAGAACATCAATATATGCCTAAATTCACATAATGCCATTTATTACTTAATTGCTCTATAAATGTGCATCACATGTTCATAACATATTCTAGCCATCACATTACATATACTCAACATCCAATAATCATGGTTTTACCAAACATATCATTTATTAGGCATTATAGCAATTTATAGCATTTATTACTATTATGGGAGTATTTGGGCATATTGTAATTCATGCATTTTTAACTCAAGTTAATGTGTTTACATATACTAAACTCGATTGCACGGGACATCCAATACTCGCTTAAGCCTTCTCCTTAGCTCAAGAAGCTTATGTTGATGTTTCGCTTATGAATGTAAAAGGATACCATCTTTTGAGCCTAGATATATGCTCTACGACATCCTAAGAACCCATAAAAATAACAAAATCAAAAAACCATTACTCGAGAGTCATGAGGTTACTATTCACCTCAGAAGGGAATTCAATTTTTCTCCTAAAATACTCCCCTAAACCAGGTGTTCTTGCTGTCTATAGACTCATCTCGTGACACCCTTTCATTCGAGATAGATCATCAAGAGTGGGTATGGTGGAGGAGGAAGAAAAAACAAGGGAGAGGGGGAGGGAGAGGCTCTCAACTTTTGGAGGAAGAGGAAGGAAAAAGAGAGGGTAGAGGGAAGGGAAAATAAGGGAAGTAAAATTTCCTTCACTATTTGTAGTTTTCAAAAAATCAATTTTCCTCTCTTTTGTAAAATTTTTTTACCTTTAGGATAGTCAAAATTCCCTCATTCCTATCCCCAAAATTAGATAAATTTGGGTCTTAAATACTGCCAAAATATTGAGCCCGAAAAATGAACAGTACTCAAAAAATTAATCCATTTTATTTCTTAAAAATTTGGTAAAAATATTTCCTGATCTCAAAAAATTTTGATTCTAAGGCCAATCGACTATTTGGAATATTTGAGTATTAGGTCATAATATTTTTAGATTAATTTGAGCAACTTTTAATTTATTTTATGCTTTAGCTTTGCCTACAGCACTATTAAGAGGACACTACCATAAAATCTTATTTAGCATTTTTAAACATCCAAATGACTTCGGATTGGCTTCAAACATTACCCAAAATTCTCTTATAATTAATTCTCCCTATTCATAAACATAGTGCGGCTGAGGTTTTGGGAAGCACTATTCATCCCGGATAGTACTATTCACGAGAGTTAGGATTTTCAAGTCACTACAATATCAACCCATATATAAGCTAATTAGTGTTCTTAAGTCTATGGATACTTGCACCACTGATATGATCAGATACATTCACTGACATAGATTAAATATCCGAGTGAAGATCTCATGGTGGGTCTTTGATATACTTACTTCCCAAGTAAACATCCACATGTTAACTATAGAGAATATAATACTTTTACCAAGGACGAGAGCGGTTAGTGGAGTCACCAGCTAGCCTTTACACCATGACCTCTGATCTTTTATACTAGAAAGGTTTAGAATTTAGATCTTATTTATACCTAAATAATATGCCTTCTTTTATGTTATAATGTTTATCAATCACTTATCAATTCAGCATGCATTATATTCGAAGTAGTTATGTCACCTTTTTCATGTATGAGAAATTTAAAGTGTGATATTTAAACATACAATAAGAGTAATTATACATCCATAAAGTGGGTTATTCATTAGTTGTATTATGACTTGACAATTGCCTATAATTTCATAGGAATTAGTTGTAATTGCCCAACTCTCATCTCTAAGAGATTGGCCTTTATTAAAATATATTTCTATTATTGTGACATTTAATTAAGAAAACTAAAGTCCATTTTATTATGAAAACACCATTTACTTATGCAAAAAATCATTCTATTATGAAATTAGGTTTTAACATGTAAAATAAGTTATTAACTAGCTATTACAAACCAAAAATAAGCAATGAAGTAGAAATAGTACAAAACCAAAAGAAATAGTCTAGAGTACTGAATTAATCCTGTCTATATAGTGCTAAGTCTATGCGAACTTATGAAACTTCAGCACATATTCGTGTAAGCCACTACTTATAAAGGATATTATATACATCCAGACCTCTACTCCAATGAGAAAGGTCACTTGTATCTAACTCAAAAGAAGAGGTTAATGATACCAGATAAAGATTCATGTGAACTCATAAAGAAGAGAAGAAATAAATACATGTGAAAACTGGAAACCAAAGAATATGTCCACGCAGACTTTGTTCTTCATGAAAAGGAGTCCATGTGGACTTAACAACAATTTTAGTATGTCAACAATAGACAAATTATAGGATGGAATATTAACATAACATAATGACAATAGAGGATTCTATTAATACAGTAAGTAAAAGACAAATAATACACAGTTATTGAATATAAGTCCCTACAAATGACATATAATATATATATCATGAAGATATGTCCATGTAGACTTTAGCATGCTCATATATAAGTCCGTGTAATTAAGATGAAAATAATTGAATATTTATAACATGAAAATAATTATTTATACAACATGGAACAACTTAAAACAGTTACCTACTTCTATGATCAAAATGGGGATTACATTGAATCGACTCACTTGTGTTCAATCCTTAGAGATCATATTTCCATGAAAATAATATCAATATATACAAAAGAGAGATTAGATATTAACTTGTGAATAAGCTCTTCAAGTAATAGCATAAAGCTATAGGAGTATGGAAAGAATTATTTTTGTTAAGGCTAATAGGACTAGTAGAGCGATTCCTCTTTAGAGTCCTCTTCTAGACTCACAGAT
>CANXYI011351758.1:0-10102 GCA_948208565.1 Hura crepitans | reverse complement strand
AGAAGAAAGATAGATCGCTCTAATTATGTATCGACTACAGGTAGTTGAATAAGGTGGCAGTTAAAAACAAGTATCCACTGTCTAGAATCAATGATTTGTTCGATTAGCTTAGAGGGGCCAGTATGTTCTCAAAGATTGATTTGAGATCGGCTTATCACTAGCTGAGGATTAAGGAATTTAACATTTTGAAAACTACCTTCAGAACTAAATATGGGCATTATGAGTTTCTAGTGATGCCATTCGGGCTCACTAATACCTCGACAGCTTTTATAGATCTCATGAATAAAATTTTCAAGCCGTTCTTAGACCAGTTTGTCGTAGTCTTTATTGACAATATTCTGCTGTATTCCAAGAGAACCATTTGCAAAAATAATAGATAGATATGTTAATTATAATGAAATCACTAAGTGTCAAATGAATGAAAGTTAAGTGAAATTTTAGAATGGGTAACCATATGGGAAGTTAGCATCTTTATCGGGTTTCTTCAAGAATCAAGTAAGGGTGTTACATAAATATAAATTGATATGATATGCCTCCCTCTCAGATTGGAAAAACATTAAAAAACTCCAGTTTAGAATGAAATTTGTCACATTTGGGATTTTGTTAATCTAAACTCTTGTTGGTCTTTGGGAAACAAACATTTTGGTCTTTGGGAAACAAACATTCTTACTCTTTTTGGCTTGACTGTTGGTGCGAGGATACTCTTTTAATCAACCTTGTAGATTTTAATATTCCTCATGCCATTCACAACTGGAAAGTTTGTGAGATTGTGCTTGATTGTGGAGATTGGAACCACTCCTTGCTAGCCTATTATTTTGAACTTAATGTTGTTGAGTTAATCACCAACTACTATCCTCCTTTGCCTTCTCTAGGATCTGATACATTAGACTGGAAACTCATTTCAAGTGGATAATTTTCTCTTACCTCAGCTTATGCAACGTTAGCTAATTTTGATAGCATTAATTCTAGTGAAATTTGGAATCTGATTTGGAAATGGCAAGGCTCTTAATAGATTCATTCATTTCTTTGGTTAGCTTAGCAAGGCCAAATTTTAACTAATAAGGAACGGTTCAAGAGACATTTGAGTGAAGTGGATTTTTGCCCTCTATATGAGTTTTGACACTAAATCAGTTCTCCACATGTAAAAATACTGTATTTTTATTAAACCATTATAGGAGAAGTTTTTAATTAAGGTAAATAGAAATGCTTTTTTCAACCTACAATGGAATGACTAGTTTGTTTCTAATTTGCGTGGTCAATTTTGGATCAATATATAGTTAAACTAGGCCACTCTCTTCGACTATATTTGCTAGTTCAGTTAGAAATAAAGGAATATTTACGTCTTTGAACACAAGTCTATACCCTTTATTTCCAAAGTCCCTACCATCTGTAGTGTTGTGTTGTGCTGCATTAATGCCATGGATTCTTTGAAAATCATTAATGAAACTGCTCCCAGCAAAAGTGACATCTTTGTGAGTTGGACTCTGGCCTCTGCGTCCACAATTGCTCTTAAATAGATAGGGCTTTAAGATGCAATATCAATAAGGCTACCATTAGAGGTTGTTTTCGAAATGCTAATGGTTTGTGGCTTGGCAGTTATTCCATTTCACTTGGCCAATGCAGTGCCTATAGAGCTGAGCTGTGGGGTGTGTTGTATGGATTGCAGAAGGCATCTTTCAGAGGGTGGCGTAATCTTGAGATTCAAGTGGATAATATAAGTGTAGTCCATACACTTTGCCAATAACATACTTTTTTGGTTACTAATTTGAATTTTATCGGAAGAATTAAATGGCTCATATCTATAGAAGCTTGGGTTGTCAACATTAAACATGTGTTCTGTGAGGCAAACACAGTAGTTGACTATCTTGCCAATATGGCTTTTGATCAAAGTGTGCAATTCCTTTGGCATTCAACCGCTCTGACTTGAGTTTCCCACTTACTTACGGGAGACAATATTAGCTCCTATGTTAGGAAAAATGTTCCTATTTAAGTTTGTTTAGCCTTTGTATAAAAAAAACAGAGTTCTAGTGTTGCTTATAAACTGAAAATCTTGAAATAATGAGCTTCAAAATACAAATGACAGAGTTCAAGAAAATAAAGAAAAGCTATATAAAACAGTGGAAAAGGTTCAAAGATGGCTTCGGCTTGAAATGAGTTTTCTTTTATGATTCTTCACGAGGCAGCCCTTAGTTTATAGATAGAGCTCTTTGAGGCAAACTTGAATAGTTCTCGAATTCATTGATTTCATCATTAGTTGCGATCAGATTGAAATCTTTATTTTTCTAAATGGAGGTGAAAATATTCTCAATTTGTTTTCTTTATCAAAATTTTCAATTTGTTCACTTTTGTAAAACTCTTTAATTTAATTTTATCTTGATTACATAAATACTATTTCATATTAATGTTGATGCTGACACAAATAGGAGAGCATAGTGGACGATACTCTAAAGCATGACATGTTAAAGTAGTGGGTAATTGTAGGCTTTAAAGCATGAAGTACATTGCCTTTAAGGAATTAATTTCCTCCACTATGAATGATTACTGCAGAGTTTTGACAATATTTCTTCAGGATACAACAAAACCACCAAATCTTTAGGTAATAATTCTTAGAGATTTGCTTTTAGAACTTCAGAGAAGAATGAAATTTATATGAAAAAAATTCTTTTTTAGAACCGGAGAAATTAAAATACATCTATAACTTTCTATATTTATAGAAATTTGGAGGAAGTTATGGCTGTTAATTTGGCACCCTTTTAGACAGTTGTGCCTGTTGGAATAGTGGCACCTCTTCGGACATTTGTGTCTGTTGGAACATAAATATTTATTTAAATTTCAAAAACTTACATAAATAAACTAATTAAAATATTATTTTATTCCACATGTGCCACATGTCCAAGTGTTAAGTGTCATTATTAGACTTTTAATGTTGTTATTTTTAAATTCAACTTCCCACCAAAATTTCTCTCAAATTTTTTCTTACATTATTTTAGTACATCCCTTCTAATAAAATCTTTCAAATCCTTGTAAATAAGGAATGAAAGACAAATTTACTTTCTAAATTCATCTAATATAACATGCTACCATACCATGAAATATGAAAATTTTATAAATTTACTCGATCTCAATAATAAAATGCCTAAACTTCTTATTCATCTCCCTAAATTATCGCTTATTGGTTTCACCGTTTGTTTTATTTATTTTTAAAATTCATTCCTTAATATCATGCGTAATAAATTCTTTCTTGTTGGTCCTTGACCTCCTGGTATTCGGTAGCCTTAAGGCTTTGACTACTCTAGAGTTGGGTTACTATCATGCCCTTTTGGTGGAGTTCTCCCAATGCGGTTTTTTTCATTCACAAGACTCAAACTTGAGAACTTGCTTAAGGGGCATCCAATCCCTTCCACTAGACCCAATCTCTATTGGTAATAAATTCTTTCTTTAGTATCAAATTTATTTTATTATTGCCACTTAAATACTAAAATATATATATTAATTATGTTCTTTTTTATATTTGTTAAATTGATATAAACTTAAATTTGATAGTTCAATTTGTAAAAGTGTGCAAGTAGTAAATTTTTGTCCTTTGGCCTTAAATTCGAATTGAATCAAAATATCGAAAAAAAATAAAACTTAACTATACTCTTGATTTTTTTTTTACTGAAATCAAATTGAATTATACCGATAATTTCAAATATAACAACTAAGATCCATTTGTCTTAAATAACTTGTGTTGGTCCCAAATCACTCAAGAAGGGGGTGAATTGAGTGTTTGAAAAATTTCAAAAACTGAGAGTTTGAACTTAGTATTAAAAATAATTTCAGATTAGAATACCTTGTTCTGATACTGATATAACAGTTTTATACAAATATCAAAATCAGTGATATTTCAAGTTCATACAACTTCCAATTTTAAAATGTTTTGAAGTATTAAAACAATTTGGACTTTCTTTCAACTCGTAATGGAAGAACAAACTAAAGGAAATAACAGAAATAGAATAAAGATGAACTCAAGAATTTAAGTGGTTTGGCAAATCCAAGCCTACATCCACTTCTCAAGTCAACACACTTGAGTTTCCTTTCAATCAACTCTTTTTCCTAGCAAGAGTAAAAACCAAAATACAATCTTTAACAAAACTTTCCTCAATCTTTTACTAGATTTATACAAATAGCCCAAGATAGATTTATTTCTTAGATCTTGGCTTAAACTGAAATATAAACTTTAAATACAAAGAAAAATACCTCTTTAAAACAAGAATAGAATTTAACTTGAAGATGGAGGTGTAATGAATGTAGCGCTGAAGTGTGGAGTATATTTAGAACATTTATTAAAGCAGAAATGAATGGTATACCAACACTTTTCTTTTTTTTTTTAAAAGAACTTCTGCCTATTTATAGCAAAAAGACTTTTTAACTCTCAAAAAGTCAGTTTTTAGCCGTTTGTGTCAGAAATATACTTTTCAAAGAATTGCCTATTATTTTGTCTTTTCTGTTTAGAAAATAGTATTTAGAATACTTTGTTTAAATTAGAGCAGAGTGTTCTAATTAATCTGTTCTAAACCATGCATACATTTAGGGGGAGCTTATTAATATTGAAAGCATGATTTAATATTTTTTTGACATCATAAAAAAGGGGGAGATTGTTGGCTCAATAAAAGTACAATCCTAAATTGTGATGATCTCCAAAAAAACATTAAAAGATCTTCTTGTTCAAGTAATACAGGTGCTCTACATGGAAAAGTCAAAGGACATAGAGAGATTCATTAGGACAAAGATATCAAGATGAAGTGTGTAATAATCTTGTGATTTCAAAGCTTTATCTGTATCAAGAATGGAACTGAGAAACACACACACTTAATCATGCTGATTTTTCTTAAAAAGGCTATCCTAAGAAAAATTTGGTTTAGAACAGATTAATTAAAACACTCTGCTCTAATCTAAACAAAGTATTCTAAATACTATTTTCTAAACAGAAAAGACAAAATAACGGGCAATTTTTTGAAAAGTACATTTCTAAACACAAAAAGAAACCTAAAAAAGTAGTAAAATTTCCCTTTGTCATGGTTTTAACAAAACTATTCTTAGCATAGGAAGTCCCTTTTATGTTCCAACCTTTTGTTGAGTATGATCCAAGGTCCAAACTGGGCAAAATCTTTTTTCAAACATCCCACAAAAAACTAGTGGCATCCGAAAAACGACCAGCTAACACTCCTCTGCCTAAAATTGCTAAGAAAAAATCAAAGTTAGATGAAGTAGAAGGTCAGAGAGATCATCCTTAACCAAAAAAACCTATGCATGCCAAATAGAGCATTTCAGAGAAACCAGGCTCAAAAGGAAAAGAGAAAGTTGTCCTAGAATTCACTGAGAGTGAAGACTCAGAGCAAGAATGTGAGAGCTTTGACACAAGGACTGAAGTCCTAAGGGAATTTGAGATTGATTCTCTTGCCAAATCACCCAGCCAGCAACCAGCTTCCTCCCAACCCACTGCATCCACCACCTCACCTGAAATCCTAGCCCTAGAAGGAATCCTCCACCATTTCCAACAGCTAACCTATCATGTCCAGAACCTTCTTCAAGCCAAAAAGGCTTAATTTTTTTATTTTGTTTATTTTGTTTTTGTTCTGCTTTTCTGTTTATGATTAAAAGTTTTATGTTTTTGCTTCAAGGTCACTTTTATGGCCTTAATTTCCCTCACTTTTCGATGCTATCAAAAAAGGGGAGAAATTAGGGATCTTACTTTGATTAATTTTTATATATATGTGTGGTAGACATGTGATTTATAGATTCTCTTTAACCATGCATATATTTAGGGGGAGCTTATTAATATTGAAAGCATGATTTAATATTTTTTTGACATCATAAAGAAGGGAGAGATTGTTGGCTCAATAAGGGTACAATCCTAAATTTTGATGATCTCCAAAAAAACATTAAAAGATCTTCTTATTCAAGTAATACAGGTGCTCTACATGGAAAAGTCAATGGACATAGAGAGATTCATTGGGACAAAGAGATCAAGATGTAGTCTGTAATAATCTTGTAATTTCAAAGCTTTATTTGTACCAAGAATGGAACTGAGAAATACACACACTTAATCATGCTGATTTTTCTTAAAAAGGCTATCCTAAGAAAAATCAGCATAATTAAGTGTGTGTGTTTCTCAGTTCCATTCTTGGTACAGATAAAGCTTTGAAATTGCAAGATTATTACACATTTCATCTTGATCTCTTTGTCCCAATGAATCTCTCTATGTCCTTTGACTTTTCCATGTAGAGCACTTGTATTACTTGAACAAGAAGATCTTTTAATGTTTTTTTGGAGATCATCAAAATTTAGGATTGTACCCTTATTGAGCCAACAACTTGTAAACAAGCCAAACTGCATGATCTTAAATGATTAACTGAAAATGTTACTAGAAGTTGAATCCTATCATGATAAACCCCTTGCATCCACATTTTTATTCGATATAAGATTTAGGAACATTTTTTATACCCAACATCTCTTTTATATTTTGACATTATGAAATCTGTCTAGATTGTTGCAGTACACCTCTCATATAGGACTCAACGTCTTCACTAGGGTTTTCTTTACTAGCATCCAACGTTGTACATAGAATAGCTTTGATACTAATTGTAACGGGTAAGATCCAACCATCTCAAATAGCCTACAAATAGCCAAACTAAATGGCTTCAAATGACCCAAGTTATTAATAATAGTTGAATACTAATCTTACAAACATTTATCCATCTATATTTTCATCCAATGTGAGATTTAAAAACACTTTTTATATTCAACATCTATCTCGTATTTTATCAACTTAGATTTGCTTAATGTGTTACATTGAATTTGAGTAGATTTGGATCTTTGTCAACATTCAAATGGAATACTATAATGAATTGTTTTAGAATCGAATTGTATTGAAGTAATCGATACTTAGATACATCCTAATTTACTATACAAGAATAGAGTAATTTATAATTCACAATTTTTTTTTGTGAAATATAATATGCAAATTTTAAATAATATTAGTCCATATAATTAATAATTTTATATTGTTATTTAATTACATAATCATCTAGTACAAATTTTATGGCCTAATCATAGCAAATTAATTTAATTATAGTATACCGCTATTATTTATCCTTTAGAATTGAAATTCAAATATAATTGAATAATTCTTTAATATTGCAAATTCTTCCTCTTCCTCAATTGGATATTGAATTGAAAGAGGTATTGTGACAAATTCAATACTATATTGACTCTCTTATCTTGTTGATATTTTTACATAAAAAAAATTATTCTATAATAATAATAATAATAATAATAATAATAATAATAATAATAATAATAACAACAACAACAAAACATATAGGATAGAGTTAACACTAAAAAAATAGATTATAAGTTCTGATATATTAGAATAAGTGATCTAAGAATTGAACTCACACTGCTTGTATATGTAAAGTAATAGTCTATTTTATCTTTTTTTTTTTTGCATTACTATATTATTGTACAAAAAGCATTAATTTAGCATACAAAATCTTAAATTTAAAGTTCTAAAATTTTTTAAATATAAAATTATTTTGATAATTTAATTTTATAAATTACATTATTTGAAATGGTGTTCAAAGTCCGTTTCTAATAAAATAGTAATATAAAATTGTGGAATTCATTTAAAATTTCAATTTTTGAGTTTGAAATATATAAAAATTAAATTCTATTCTTGGACATGAATTTTATGAAATTCAATACAACTATCTAATTATAAGTAAAATAAATAAACTTTATAATAAATTGCACAAAACTCACAAAAAAAAATTCGATAAATTGCCCATCCTTTTTCTACTTGCTTTTCTCTAATTTGTTTTTCTTGCTCATATATTTTCCTCTCTCCTGCCTCCTCTTATTTCCTTGTTTTTCACATCCATCTCTAATTTCTCTTTCCATATCAACCATGATTAGCCAGACCTTTCTTATTCAAGCACGACCTAAGTAAATTTCAAGCTTAAATCGAGGCGAGGCAACCAGTATGCGAAAAATTAAGAAGTAATAAAATAATAGTATATTTTATAAAAATTATGAAATAGGTCACTAAAATTTAAAATTATATAATATATCATAAAATTAATTTGCACAAAAAAATTAATATAACATAATATAAAAATGATAAATTTAAATAATTATAAAATAATATAATATAACATGATATAAAAATAATATAAATAACAAAAAATATAATCTAATGGATATACTAATTTAAAAAAAATACATGAATAATATAATACATAAATAAAATTAGAAAAAAAAAATCAAATCTACTATTATTATATCAATAAAATTAGTACTACTTAGTGATAATATTGTATCACATTTTTCAAAAAATTAAATTATTCAAATTACTAAATTATTTATAATCCTAAAAATTATAGTGAATTATTCGAATTTTTAAAATAATACAACATGAAAATTTTATTTTTTTAAAGAGGAAATAAGGTGCACCAATGTGCCAACAGAAGAAATGCGCACCATACGATTTCCTGTAAAAATATTTTTCTTCTCCTTCTCTCGTGGAATAATTATTAAAAAATAAATAAAACAAACAATTAAAGTTATCTCTATCTCTCTCATGTTTGATACGAATTGAAAAGCAAAAATAGTGAGTCCGAAGAGAACAAAAATCAATTCCTAAGATTGACGCAAGTGAAAGCGCTTAAAGATGATTAATGAAATTTAAGGTTGAGTATACAGGGATAATTTACAAAATAATCATTGCTCTTTTATATGTGCTGAAAAGAGAGAGTTATCATTAGTTTTGCCCGTGATTGTATACTCAACTCAATACAAAAGACTTCTCAAAATAATATAGAAATGATATAATATAATCTCATGAAATATGTAAAATATATAATTACCTCACATATTTATAGACTTATAATAATTCTTGTCAAAGTAGAAAAAAACTCTTGAATAAGAATATTTAATAAGAATTATATCTTGAATAAGAGTAGGAATTCTATTCCAAGTATAAGTATACTTTTGGGTAGACATAATTTCCAACTTGTCATCAAATGTTCCTCACAATATTCGAATTATTTATGTTCGGACCAAATATAATGTTATTACTTTTATTTTTCAATTTTTATTTATATAAGGAGATAATTATGTGATTACACTAATCATATTTAACTTTTAAGAGTATCAAAGGTGTATTAAGCACTTTGTTCATTTTTTTTATGCAAGTAACTATTATTTCAAGTTCTTACTCTCTTTAGTTTCTTTTGGGAGTATGCTCAACCAAGTCTTAATATCCCTTATTTTTATACAAGGAGAAAATTATATGATCACAATGATTATATTTAATTTTTAAGAACATCAAAGATGTATCGAGCACTTAGGTTATTTTTTCTATGTAAATAACTATTATTTTAAGTTTTTGCTTTATAATCTGTGATCCCAACCAACCAAGATTGATTTTATGTAAATAAATAGTATTTCAAGTTTTTGCTCCTTTTAATTACTTTTTGGTCAATATGTTCAACCAACCAAGTTATAATCCAACTTGTAGTCGGAATATTTATTAGTATTTTTAACCAACAACTTACACTAATCATATACTTTGTATATCTTTTTGATTTTTTGGTACCATATGGCACTTTATTTGGTATATTCCACCCCTTTGGAAGGCGATGAACAAATCAAACATAAAGAGCTAGCTCACATGGGCGAATAAATTGGAGAAAGCGAACAACTTCCTTTTATGTAGTTAAGCTTTGTATATGTTGAGTATGCTATCTAAATGAATTTGTGTAGTACTCCTATTCAAGTGGAGCAACTTGCTTAAAATATTTAGTTTTCTAAACCATAAATTTTGATAAAGAAATATTTCGTTGGAGTTGCTCAAGTGTAGAAGAATTTTAAGTATCTTAATTGACACATTATTATTCTCAAATTATGTTGAGACAAAAGCCTATGGAAAAAGTTATGGAGAACTATTTTGATGAGCCTTTCAATAATTTATTCGTAGAGAATATGTAAACTGGAGATATCCCGAACATGCTAGATTAGAGAACATTGATGTTCGCAATCTGAGGGCAGAGACGACAATGAC
>CANXYI011351748.1:0-11851 GCA_948208565.1 Hura crepitans | reverse complement strand
GCTGTTATAACATTGTCATAGCCATATTCTATACAAAAGCTGCTGTGAAGTAGTAGGCTATCTTAGAGCAATGTGAGGTTATGGAGGTAGTTATTGATCACTTTGTTGTCCAATACAAACATTACCAGATGCATGAGATTTAACCTTATCATTACCAGTATCCTATAATTGAGATGCCATAACCTAATATCCTAAAATAAAAAAATTTGGATCTATGTCAGAGTCATATATTATCCTTTAATTTCATGTATTATTCATATTTATGGCATGTATATACTTTTGTCTTACATTCCTAAATGTAACTTGGCCTAAAACTACCTAAACCCCTGCTTTGATACCACTAAATGTAACACCTTAATCTAGGACATATCATTTTTTTAAAAAAAAATTGGCAGAGTTTCTCCCATAAATGTAACATTTTCGACTGTAAAAGAAATTAGAACACTTTAAATATACCAACCTCAATTCCACATTACACCTAATATTAATCAATCATTAATTTACACTTTTATCATCATCATCAAATAAATCTCATGTCAAAATGTATAATGGACATACTTAAAAAAACTTTTAAGCACCATAATTTCTCATACTTGTACAAATTCTAGCTTTTAATCTTATAGTTACATGCCGTATACTAAAAGAAAACATAAAAACAAGCCAAATTATATATACATACATATATCATACATACATATATGTATGTACATATGTATATAAGCCAAACTATATATACAAGCCAAAGATTTCATAAAAACAACTATGCATAGAAGATGCCTACCTTCCAACTTTACTGATGCGACTTAACTTTGATGATAGATCAAAAGATAGTTAACTTGACCCTAATCCAATATGTGGGATAAATAAAATAAACACCTAAGTCAATGTATGACTTAATGGCATGAAGACTTTTCAAATAAATTTAAGTAAATTATAAACCTATAAGGTTAACTTGTCATTATGAATCATAGAACAATTAGCAAATCACCAATGTTCATTATTATTTGAAACATACAACATCATTATAAACATTAATAAATATTAAAATATACATGCCTCTACATTTAAATATTATAGCTTTCAAATTTTTTCTTTTATCTGTACATATTGACAATCATTTAATTACTAAGAATTAAATGCAATTTAATGTTATATCATGCATATATAATTCTATTAAACAACACTTAAATTATTAATTATCTTTTTTCAACTCTTTCATTTACTCAAACTTTTAACTTTGCCCATAATAAATACCATAGGAAATAAAATTTAGAGCCAGATACCAAGAATTAAAAGAATTTGGCTATAGCCTAAAGTTGTGGACAAATGCCTATAGCATGATCAATATATGTTGCTACAGCGTGAATATAAGAATTCATACTCAATACAAACATGGCTACATCTTGAAATGTTATGGTACCACTATACCCTGACTAGTAGGCCAACCAATCCAACTATATTCCTATTGGGATTACTAGGGGCAATTATAACCATTTGTAATTTAAATCACATATTTCTCTCATTTACAATTTGATGAATTGCAAAGTATACTTCAACATAATCACTTGAATGCATCATATAAATTCACGTGTCATTTTTCATGTTTCATGGACAACAATAATAATCACATAAAAATAAAATATAATATTAAATGAAACCCTTTAATCATTCATCAGTTTAAGTCTATCGTACAAACCTCAATTTTTACTAATATCTTCAAATTAGCTTAATTAGCTAATCTTTCTCAATCTCTTTATCTTTCCCCTTATCATTTCCTTGTTCATCTACTAATCAGATAAAAAACTTAAATTAATTTCTATATTCAAGAGAATGTTAAGCATATTTTCTAAATTAACATTATCAAAAAACATGTCTTAGTCATACTCATCCCATGTAATAATTTATATATGCATAACTTAATTATTTCATTTCATTCTCATATTCTTAGTCATTTACACACTTACACACACACACACACATATGTATGTATGTTTATGTGTGTGTGCATATATATCAATTATCCACCTAAATGTAGTAAAAAAATAAATTAAAACATATTAAAAATACTTTCTATAAGAAAAGTTATGAAAATCCTACCAAAAACATCATAATTTTTCAAAAACAAACTTTTAGTTAGGGTATTATTTTAGGGGTCATAGCCGTGTGCCCTTTTAGGGTCATGACTATAAAGCCCTAATTTATCCAAAGGCTAAACACCATTTTTACAAGGGTCACAGCTGTGAGGCATAATGGGGTCACGGCTATGAGGCCCTTGAATTAGCAGATCCTAAATGAGTTTCTAGCAAATCTAGCAGCTATCAAGGTTTAAAAATTTAACCAAACAAATTCAAATTCATTTATTTTTAATTTTAATTTATATCTAAATATCTTTACACAAATTTAACTTAATATTCACTTGCAAATCTCATCCAAAAAAACATTGAATCATCATATTATTATTTGATAATGTAGAATTTCTATAGAAAAGTAACATAATTTTTAAACGAAATTTTAAGCAAGTTAATAGCAACATTCATGTCATTTGATCCATGCAATTCATGTATAATCATTTTTATACCATTTAATTCAATGTCACATAGAAATCACATTTAATCCTCATCATTTAATATCCAATCAAGCACTTAAAATCAAAATTCTAATTCAAAAGGGATATACACATAAAGGATATACACATAAAGCTAACATTCAAATAACTTTTAAAGCAAAATTTCCTTAGAATTTAGATCAAGCACATGCCTTTTTTTTTCCTTTCCAAACTTTAGATTATGTATATGTCCTAAACCCAGCATTCTATCCCAAGGGTGCTTTATTTAGTTCCTCAATTTTGCCATATCAAAATTTGCTCCATAAATAATGTCTACTTTAAAAATCAACCTTAACCTTTACAATGGCACTTTTAAGCCTTCAAAAGAAGTATTGTATGTATAATTCTATAAAAGTAAAAAGAGATGAATACAAAAAATGTAACATCCATGATTTTTCAGTATTTTAAATAGGGACCACTGAACCATCTTAAATAGTACTTTTAGGAACCTAGAGTGAATTAAAGCCATAGGATGATAGAAATAATTAAAACATAATTATGGGTAAAATTTAGGACTAAATTAAAGCCATTTGAAGGGTTAAAATAGACTATAAAGTTTGCTTATTTGAAGGGTTAAAATAGACTATAAAGTTTGCTTACCAGTGTCCCATGAATAGTGACTCAGTTGAAGTAATTAAACGAAATTAATTTATGACACCTTTACTAGAAAAAATAATTTTTATTGGAGAAAAATTTTGATTTTTGGAGGATAATTAAAACACTGATTTTAATGATTTTTAGACCCATTAGCTAAATTTTTGGAGATTTGGAGAAGAAATGAATTTTTAGAAGGAAAATTGCTAAGAATAAATCATATCCCTTCATTTGACACTTGACACCAATCCAACCATTCATCCTATATTTAAAGAAGGACTATAAGACTTTTAAATAACCATGTTCAACCCCTTTTCCCCCTTAAACTCGACGCCATCCTCACCTATGAAACCCTAATTTATTTCTTTCTTTTACCTATTAAATCACCACCAAATTTCCAATTAAATACATCAACTTTGCCTCCACTCTTCACTTATCTTTATTCTAGTAAGAATTTCTCTTGCAAGGGCCTAAAAAGATAGTTATTCAAGGGAGGTAAATAGTGACCAAGGTAAGAAAATGAGGTTATTTTTAATATCTAATATTTTTTAAGGTGGGAATAAGGTTATTTGAAGTATTTGTAAGCTTAGATTTTAATTTAGTTGTTTATAGAATTTTTGGTGAATTTTTTAATGTAACACACATGTATGTTTATAGACAAAGAAGGAAGAGAGATAGGAAGAAAGGACAGACAAGTTTGAGGAATCATTTAAGGCCATTTTAGAGAGTTAAGTAAGTGAATTTAATGATTCATACATTTTACCATATGAATTTGTATGATTTTGGCATGTATATGTGTATAGAAATGCATGTTTGCATGGTATGACATGTAGTTTGTATGGGAATTGGTTAGGAATAATGTGTACCTAATATCTAGAGACTAAATGATGTGAAAGATGGAAGAAAATCTGAGGTTTAGTAATGAATCCTAAATGGTCAAATTATGCATGTAAGGAAATAAGAGGGATTTAGGTGATATTAATTGATAAATTGTGTATGGTTGCTTTAATTAATTATTTAACATGTCTTTAAACAAGTGTAAGTAGAGAATATAAAAATTTAGAAAGGTTTGCTAGGTTGGCTAAAAAAGTGAAGTGGGAATTTAATGATGTAAACTTGAATGGGTAATGTATACAACATAGAAACTAATGTTAAATAATGGAATAGTAAATAAATATGAGTTAAGGAATTAGGAAATGTTGAGTAAATGTGTTAGCATGACTAAAGGAGTAATAAAAGAGGAGGAGATTATGTGATTATCATGAGAAATGAAACATAAATAAGTGAACAATATAACATTGTATGAGAAACAATATGATACACACAGATGTATATGATGACATGAAGAGAACTAGAATAAGACTTGAGAAATGATGGAAAAACAAAGGAAAGGAAAGGAATAATGACCTAATATTTATATTCTTAAGTTGCTAAGAAAACTAGATACTCTGAATTGACAATTAAAGACTAAATAGAATGTAAATTGAGGCCTATATTAGTTAAACACCTATTAGATAAGTTGACTAGTCAAAGGGAGTAGCAACCACTAGAATATTTTAGTGTCATGATATGTCGATTCATGAGGATGACTATGAGATGATATTGATCTTTCATGATGTTGTGTGGGTGTAGTTGCCTTAAGGTCCATGAAGGGCCACTGCATAATTTATGAGATTCGATGGTAGGTGCAACTACCCTAAGATCCATGAAGGGCCACTGCACAACTTGAGGTTTGATGACAGGTGCAGCCATCGAGGTCTAAAATGCAAGCCTCTGCACAAGTTTTAAGCTAGGTGTGGCCATCAAGGTTTTGGGATAGAACTCTATACACATGTTTAGATTTATGATGGGTACAGCCATTAAAGTCCAAAATGCAGGCCCCTACATAAGTTTAGATCTTGTTATCCAGTGTTAAAAGTGTAGTCTTTCGGATATAGGCCATTCACTAAATGATGAATACAACTAATTAAATGAAATATAAACAATTTAGGTCATGAAACTAAAAATAGAGACTAAATACATATGAATTTTGTATAATAATATTACAGGTTAATGACTGATTATGTTGCATGTTAATTGTGACCATAATGGCATGTTTGCATGATGCTTAACCTATGAGATTATAGGAGACATGATATATACATAACACATGGAATGGCATGGTGCTTCATATACTAATTGGTATGTTACATGCTGAGATTAAGTGTATGAATCATTAAATTCACCACTAAGCGTATGCTTAGCATATTAGTTTTCCTGATGTATAGGTAGTAGATAATTCATGCAGCTTAGCCTCATTGGAGCAACAGGATAGTAGTCAGCCCATTTTAGGGTATATTTTATATCTTTCAATCATGTATATTACAACCTATAAATGCACTCATGTATAGGAAGTAGACTATTTTGTTATAACAATGAGATGTAATACCATATACTGATGCTATGTATATATTTACTATATGCTTGCAGAGTTATATGTATGAGTTGTTGTTGATGATAATGAGTTCTATGGTGGATCAGAAGGATCCTATGAGCTAATTTTTGAATGAGTTCTTTATAGAAGTGTTCATTTTATAGGTTAAAATTTTTGGATTACCGCTCAGACAATCATTATGCTGTTAAATTTTCGGCAAAACTTTCTTAAGCCATCTTAAGGGTAGTTGATACTTAGAATGATCTTGTCTATTTAAGACCTTGAATGACATATAACCACAGTATAATGAGAATAAGTTATGTCAAATCTGAATCTTAAAACCTTAAGAGAACATTATTTCCTATCAAGTTAAATGTGCTGTAGGTGAGAGAAATGTTAGGATGGGTGACCTACCGGCAAGTGACATCTCTTGTCTAGTTTGGAGGCGGATCGGGTAGAAGGTGTTACATTTTGTGGTATCAAAGTGAGTTTAGGCATTCCTAGGCCTAGATCTTACATGAGTGCATTAGGGGTTAATTCTGGTTTTGACTGCTATACTGTTTGAGGTTATTAACTATTTTCCTTGTAGTGAGACAAGATGAGCGAACACACTCTACCCCTCTAGTGAAGAAGCTATTGAGAGCTATGCTCCTCCCACTATTCAGGAGCCTACTAGGTCAAAAACTCTGGTGCCTAGTGATGCTGCCCATCCAGCTCCTGCATAAGCATAGGCTTAGGTATAATAATAGCCACTTCTTTTTGCAATAGATGGTAGACCTGCTCAGACAAGCCACTACTATAGTTGTACTACCACTAGCACTCGTACCACCTCCATAGCCCCAGGCCTTACACAAAAAAAATTATCTGGTGAGAGTTAAAAAGATGGTTGCTAAAAACTTCCTAAGCACTTAGGTAGATGATTCCTCCATAGCAGAGTACTTGTTGGAAAGGACCATTAGGATCCTATAGCAGTTGCAGTGTTCACTAAGGGAGAGCTTGATTTGTGCTACTTCAATACTACAGAAGGAAGCCTTCCATTAGTAGGAGATTACTGCAGAGCATAAAGCTACTAAAGAGAGGATATGGGACTTCTTCCTAAATGAATTTAAGAATAGGTACATTTTTTAGGCATATATAGAGAAAAGGAAATAGGAGTTTTTAGACTTGAAGTAGGGGAAGAAGATAGCATCTGAGTATGAAAAAGATTTTGTGATACTGAGTAAATATGCCAAGGAGTTTGTCCCAACTAAAGAGGAAAGATACAAAAGGTTTGAGAAAGGCCTCAACATCGAGATCCGGACTCAGATAGTCACATCTAAGTTTTAGGAGTTTACTTCTCTAGTTGTAGCTACTGATGACATAAAGGAGTTGTTGAAGGAGAGGAATGAGACATATCAGAAGAAAAGATTCATTGCCTAAGGGCAAGTAAGAGGTAGAGGTAAGGGTAGACATCCCAGCTACCATAGAGACAAGGATAGACCCAGAGATCGAGACAGGGCTTGTAATTTAGGCCCAGATAGTAGCAAGCCACTAATACCCCTATCTCTAAAACTAGGAGTGGCCCATCGAGATGTGGCACCTATGAGGGAAGACATGGGACTTGTTAAAAGACTCACCCTGGAGCATGTTTTATATGTGGGTCTAGAAACCACTTCTAAAGAGACTATCTCAGAAATCCAGAGGGCAGCACCCAAATGTAGGCACTTTCACCCACTCCCACCAAGAGTTAGAGAGAGGCTAGGAGTGAGGGAGCTGGCTTTAGCCAGAGACCTAAATCTAAGGCTTGAACCCCCATGAGGTAGTAGGCAATTTGAGCTAGAGAGGAGGCTAATTCTTCATAGGTTATAGCTGGTACATTTTCCTTACTTGAGCTACTTGTTTTAGCTTTGATTGACTTGAGATCTACATACTCTTACATCTATACTGCACAAGCATAGGAAAAAGGGTTAGAACCAAAATCTATAGACACAGATATTTTGGTTAGCAACCCAATTAGGCAATAAGTGATAGTTAATAAGATATATAAAGATTGTCCCTTAGTTGCTCAAGGATATATATTTTTGGCAGATCTTATTGAGCTCCTATTCAATGAGTTCAACATCATCTTAGAGATGGACTAGCTATCTAGACATGAGCAGTAACAGACTATAAGCAGAAGAAGCTTTCTCTTAAAAAATTTAGATAGGACAGAGGTGATTGTGCATGGTGAAAGAGACATCTCTACTAATATTGTTTTAGTTACTACAACCAGACAATTGATACGAAAGGCATGTGAGGTGTATCTAGCTCATGTAGTTGATACTCAAAAGATTGAATTGAGCCTTGATTAGATACCTATGGTGTTAAAATTTCCAAATGTGTTTCTCAATGAATTGCTAAGATTACCCCCATGGTAGGAGATTGACTTTGAGATTGAGGTACACCTAGGCCCTGCACCAATATCCATGGCTTCGTATCATATGGCACTTATAGAATTGATAAAGTTAAAGGTGCAACTACAGAGGTTACTTGACAATGGATTTATCAAATCCAGTGTTTCTCCTTTGGGATCACTAGCATTATTTATGAAGAAAAAAGATAGCTTGCTCTGATTATACATTGACTACTAAAAATTGAATAGGGTAACTATTAAGAATAAATATCCCTTACCAAGAATTAATGATCTTTTTGACTAGCTATAAGGAGCTAGTGTATTTTTTAAGATTGACTTAAGATTAGGCTACCACTAGCTGAGATTTAGAGAGTCTGACATTCCTAAAACCACTTTTTGGATGAGGTATGATCACTATGAATTCCTAATAATGCCGTTTGGACTTACTAATGCCCCAGTAGCATTCATGGACTTAATGAACCAAATTTTTAAGCCATACTTAGATCATTTCATAATCGTGTTCGTTGATGACATCTTAGTGTACTCAAGGACTAAAGAATAGCACTAGCAGTATTTGAGGCTGGTATTACAGACTTTGGGAGAGAAATAACTTTATGCTAAGTTGAGTAAATACGAGTTTTAGTTACATGAGGTAGCCTTTTTAGGCCACATTACTTTAGCTAAAGGTATTAGAGTTGATTTGAGTAAGGTGAAAGCCTTACTAAAGTGAAAGCTTTCTAGAAATGTGATTGAGGTCTGAAGTTTCCTAGGATTACCTGGCTATTATAAAAGGTTCGTGAAAGGTTTTTTTATAACTATAGCACCAATGACAAAAACTATTAAGGAAAGATATGAGGTTTGTGTGGGATGATAAATGATAGGCTAGTTTTGATAAGTTGAAAGATATATTGACTGAGGCTCCTATTCTTACCCAACATGAACAGGGAAAAGAATTTATGATCTACAATGATGCCTCCCATAACGATCTTAGGTGTGTGTTGATACAAGAAGGCAAGGTAGTAATGTATGCCTCTTGAAAATTGAAATCCCATAAGAGGAACTATCCCACACATGATTTAGAGTTGGCTACTATTATCTTTGCCTTGAAAGTGTGAAGACACTACTTGTACGGTGAGAGATGCTATATTTACATGAATCATAAGAGTCTCAAATATTTCCCCACTAAAAAAGAATTAAACTTGAGACAATAGCACTGGCTAGGGTTAATAAAAGATTATGACTATTTAATTGACTACCACCCAGGAAAGGTGAATGTGGTAGTAAATGCCCTGAGTTGAAAATTCATAGCAGCCCTAAAAGCAATAAATGCCAAGCTTCATCATGGAGATGTTGGAACTCTTCTAGTTGAACTGTAAATGAAACCTAGCTTAAGCAGTAGGTGAAAAAAGTCCATATGTAAGATGAATGGTTTATACAGATTATGAATCAAGTCAAAGAGAAGGAGGCTTTAGAATTTGAGATCAAGACAAATGGATGTATGTATTATCATGATTGATTATGTGTGCCAGATGTAAAAGTAATTAAGAAGTAGATCTTACAAGACACTCACGAGGCCCCTTATGCCATACATCTAGAGAGCACAAAGATGTACCTAGATTTAAAGCCCTACTACTAGTGGCCCAAAATAAAGAAGGATGTGATTGAACATATGAGTAAGTGTAATGCCCAAGAATCGAGGTTTCATGAATATTACCTCTTGAGGCATGAATAGTATCTCCCGATTATCTAGGGCACCGATGGTGGAAAAGGGGGAAGTACTAGTCATAAGAATTTGACGGGCCTAAAAATAATGAAAATGAAATAATTAAAACTTTTAGTAGAACCAATAAATCATTTTAGGCTCAGAACTAGTGAATAGTAACTTGAATTAGCCTTAAGCCTATATGTGCCCAGACGGATCTAAAAATGGCATACCCTAAAAGCTAAAAATTCCAAAGAATCTAATGGTAAAGGATTTTAATTTTTTGAGGTCGTTTGATATTTATTCGAAATTTCTTTATTACACGAGTGAATAGTTGACCTAGTTCCTTTTGGAGTTTTGACTTGAGATTTTAGAGGACCCTTAATAGACATGGTTGAGACTTTTTGGCATTGAAATTATGAATTTTGGAGGCTTAGAATAATTATTTTGAATTTCTAAAGCTTAAAATAAAATTTGGAATAAAATAGACCATCGAATCGACACGTGGCACGATTCAAGCCATCCAAGTGTTTAATATAAAAGGGAGTGGCACATATGCCAAAACACCTTACCATCTTCTTCCCTCTTAGTGTGGCTAATGCCACTTTCTCTCTCTCTCTCTCTCTCTTCCCTCTCTTTTTTCTTCAATTTCTTCCTTAATTGAAGGCTAAATCTACCAAAATATAAATCAATCTTTGCCTATGTAACTTTTTAAAGCTTCTCCCACTGATACAATTTGAAGAAAGTGTCTAAAATATGAGATATGAACACTTGATGAATAGTGCCTAAAGTGAGTAAAAGTGCTTTTTCCTCAATTTTTATTTTTGGTTTAGGTAGTCGTAAGTAAGCTATGATTAGCCATTTAAATAGTTTTTGATTTGGAGTTATGTAAGAATATTTAGAATTTTTCAAACCCGAAATGGTGTATGTTTGTAGTAAAAGAGAAGAACTTTGAGGAGAAGAAACCAAGCAAGCCTTGAAGTGGTGGATTTGGGTGTTTTGACATCCTAGGTATGTGAATTTAACATAATATAAGTTAGTGCTAATGTGTGCATGCCAAAGTGTGTAAGGAAATGGTGTGTTGCTTGTATGTGCATGTAAATGCATGAAATGAGTATGTATGTATGCTAAGTGTAGCATATGATGCATGAATGTGTGGAGATTGCATGAAATAAGAATGCGATGGGGTGTGTGTGTATGACCGAATGGTGTGTAAATGGGGAATGTGTGTGTGCATGTGTAATTGATATGGAAATGTAATGTAATTAGGCTAAAAAGTGAGTGCAAAGTATGTTTGTGATATGAGATTGGTAAGAAATGAATTAGAAGTGCTTGAACATGGTATAGCCATGAGGTGTGTCATGGTCATAAGGTGGATATGCATATGTGTAAAGTAAAGGTTAATGGCAATCAACATAAGACATAATATGGTTATGTAAGTTGAAAAGGATTACTTAGAGTAATGTGATGGAATGAAATGCTAAATGTGATGGTAATGGAACATTATATTTATGTAAGTGAACTTAATGTAACTTAGCTTAAATGATGAGTATAATTGCTTGGAATTATGGGATATGAGAATAGACCAAATGAATAATGTAACGGTGATCAAAATGTGTCGTAAATGTTGACCATGTGATAAAGGAATATACACATACATGGCATGATGATAAGTAAATGGCATGACCATTTGTCAAATAGCTTATAATTGGGAATGAAAATGGTAGCTAGAGCTAGCCCATATCAGTTAGACACCCACTGGATGGGTTGACCGATCAACTAGGAAATTAACAACTGCTGGGGATTTTGGTCCATATGGGTCATTGCCTATGTATATGATATGATAGGTGCAGCCACTGAGGTTTTGCTAAAGAGCCCTACACACTTGGGTATTAGGAGGTCCGCACGAATTGATCTCTACTATCTAAGGTTATTAGGGAAGTCTTCATAGACTAAATCTAACAATTTTAGGTATTGGGAGGTTCACATGGACTGATCCCTGCTTACTCACATTATAGTGGATTTAAGAGGTCCCATGGGGTTAATCCTTGCTATCTACCTGAGCATGATTGATATATGGGATTTCGGAGGTCCCTTGGGGCTGATCCCTACTATTCCCACAATTGGGAGATCTACCACGACTGATCCTTACCCCTCTAATTTGGG
>CANXYI011351636.1:0-13452 GCA_948208565.1 Hura crepitans | reverse complement strand
AAATTCACCTTATATTGCCTTAATGCTTTATTGACATCATACACACAAATAGCAACATTAGAGCTACATTCAAATTTATCTCACATCAGCCCCTCAATCACTTCATATTTCCTTATTTTCCTTGTTGACCAACCTAGACTTTCCCTTGCACCAGCCACAACTTTCACACCACCAAGCATCCCCTCACAAGCACTATTACAACTTAATTGTCTACACATAACTCATGCCACTAACACAAAGGATTTACAGCACACCAAATTCATGCCATACACACTAAAGAGGACCAAAGTCTTATGAAAATTCAGCAAGCACACGTAATTGACCCCTAAGGCACACAACTCACACTCCTTCCTTACACCACCTTTAATCTCCCTCTAGAGGAGTTCACGCTATAATAACATTCAAGAAAACCAAAGCATATGAAAAATTCAATAACCACACACAATTATAGCACTAAAGGAAAAATTCATTTCCAACACACCATTCCTAAAAGAATTTTCAAGTTACACAATTCCAGAATTTCTCTTTAAAGAAAAAGCAAAACATGCCTTTAATTAACTAAATTCACAAACCTAGTTCCTATTTTCTAGCAGCCTTTCTTTGCTCCTTCACTCTCTTATCAATCATCATCTTGCTTTCCTTTCCATTTGCACTTGGTATCCCTTGCTGTCCTTCATCCTTTCCTCTTACATAGACACTAAAATCCAACACACACAATTACCATAGAATCTTGATTATGCTTAAGAGGAAAAAAGCTTTTAAGAATCCAAATAGAAATTCAAGAATTAACTTACTCTAGCTTTGAAATCCTGTGCTCCCTCCTTGAGATTTTCCTTTGCTAATAAAGGTCATCCACCTAAAGCTTCTTTAACTACTAGTTTTAAGGGATTTTTGGGTGGCTTTACAAAGTGAGAGGTAGGCTGGACAGCCAAAGAAAGATAGAGGAAGGAACAGAATATGACCAGCACAAGAAGTGGAAAAGAGAAAGAGAAAAGAAAGAAAGTGGGGTTGAGTGGAAGGAGTTAGTGGTGAGGTGTCCTCTAATGGACTTAGCCATGTGGCACAGTGGCTGAGTGGGCTTAAGGGACCCTTAGTTCACATTATGGGGTTCCCGAACACCCTAGGATTCGAATTCCCGAACATAAGGGCTGTTAACTTTGGGGATTTTTTAAAAATCACACGGTTATCAAACATATACACCATTTATTCCCAAAATCATTATTTGAGCCCAATTTCATGTCTGCAAAATTTTGCATCAAAATTCCATCGAGAAGTACCCGAATTGAAAATCGAGCGTTACACGAAAACTCCGTTCGCGGTAGAACTTTGGGAATTTTTCTATGGCCACTCGGACCTCTAAAAATTGTTGTGTTTATTTCTAAAATCCTTAAATACTTCCAGTTAGAGGCCTTTAAAGTTTCATGCCCTAATTCCTTTGGGAACTAGGCTAGCGAAATTTCAAGGAAATTACAGTTCCGCTGAAAACCCAAAAAATCCCAAATGACGTCAAAAAATTGCACTGTTTATTTTAAAATTCCTTATTAAATCCCAATTGTATGTTCATAAATTTTTGTGGTCCAATTCCTTTGATAGGACAGTTTTTAGACTACCTTAGTTTTCGTGCCAACCTCAAAAATCGCGAGAATTTGCAAACAACCTCCGATTCCAAAAATTTCTTCACCATTGGACTTAGTGAAATTTTTAAGCTTTAGGGTTTACTATTTTTGGGTCTGTCTGAGCACATCTCGGGTCAGTCCCGGCCCGAAAAATTTTTATTGGCCTGATGGGTAACTTACAGCCCGAAATGAATTGTTGGTTCTGCTAAAATTTTTATTGAGGTCATTTTCACCCTTTTTCAAGCCTTTGAAGTTCTTAGGACATGTACCCTACCTTAGGACTCATGCTAGTGACCCGATGCACCAGGTGCCCTTTTTGGGTCTCGAGCACTGTTTTCGGAGCCCTGGTGTATAAGCATTACAACACTATTCACTAGTTCTTAGCTTAAAATAATTTATTGGTCCTTCTAAATTTTTTAATTATTTCATTTGCCCATTTTCTGGCCCGTCAAAGTTTTATGACCAATATGCCTCTTTTTGGCCTTATTGAGGTGCCCCAACTCATAAGGAGCACTATTCATGCCTCAGAGGTACTGTTCATAAAACTTCAACTTATGGTTGTTATAATTAAGGCTGTGAAATCCCTAAGCTTCATAGGTACCACTTGAAGCTAAATATTATAGTTGAGGCCCTTCTCAAACATTTTACACCTTTCTACCTTTTTGGTTACTATCTCTTTGGTACAATAGCTTAACTTGGCAAACTCTTCTCATTTTGATATAAAGTGGTGCCTCTACTTAAGATCAATAAACGGCCACCTCTTCTTATCATGATAATCTTTTATAACATATTTCTTCTTGAACTCCTCTAGAAAGAAGTCCTAAGTCACTTTCTCAGTTGGTATATACTCTATCAAGGCATCCTACCATCTAAATGCCTTCTCATGTAACAAAGATGTTGTAAAGATCAAATTTTCCTCAAGAGCACACTTAAGCTACTACATAACTCTGATCATCCTTTCAAGCCAATATTTAGACTTAATTGATTCGTCTAAGCCTTCACCTAGGAAATTATTAGCTCCCATCCTTTTAATCCTTTCTAGGTAGGTATTTTAAAGAGCCTGAGAAACTTATAGCTACTTTATTGGGGGAGAAAGTGGCATTGCAATAGCTGTAGCTTATCTCAATAGCTTTACCATCTACTAAAGCAGAGCTAGCTATACTTGGGCCACTTAAGCTACATCACTTAGAGTCATTGTCTTGGCTTTGGTGGCCTCTTGTCCCACTGTAGTTAAAGCATAACTCTCAATCACCATGTGGCGTAGATGAACTCATCTTTAATCTATAGAAAAAGAATTAATTGTAAGCCTTGATACTATATTATTATGCTATACATGGTCTAATACCACCAAATGTGACACCCCTTACTCGATCTGGTCACCGAACTTGAATAAGGAGTGCCACACAAACTGATATCCGAATTCATAGAAAACCTTTATAATTTAAAACCCAAATTTGAAAACCCAATTTAAACTTTATACAAATTTATGAAAATGCGAATTAATAAAAATAGTTTTTAATGGTTATACTATTGGGGTCCTTGTGTCAAAAATCAAGCAGCATAACGACTATCCAAGGATACTACCCCAAATAGTAACCTGTATCAAAACACACTTCTATAATATTCCAACATCTCAACTCATCTCTGTGATCCATCTAATCACTTAACTTCATCATTAATACATATCAAAACCCAACTCAAAGAAAAGATATGATATAACAATAAAAACATCAATGCATGCTTTAATTACATTTACAACTTAAATAAAAGAATTTATAAACTTAGTTACAAAACTTGTCTAGTTATAGTCCTTGAATGCATATATGAGTGCCTATTAATATGTACATTGCATAATTACTTAAAGAATAACAAAATACCAAAAAGGTTATCTTCACTTGATTTGTCCTTCTACTATCGAGGTTATAGCTTTAATCAATTCTCTTACCTATGCATTGAAAATAATGATGCGCTAAGCGATATGCTTAGTGGTGTAATCATCATAATATGTCACACGTGTTCATGCATTTTCATATGCAAGCATTTATCCAATATAACATGAGAATGATCATTTATGACATATAAAAATCTTATACATACATATGAACTTGCATATATCATTAAAATCATGGTCATATTCCATTCATACATACCATTTTAGTATTACTATATTATGTCTAGTAATATCATACATTACATATATAGCAACATAACATAAAACATTATACTCACACATACATGCATTATTAGTTAAAATAATAACCTTATTTTAGCATACTTCATGTTTAGGTTTATGATTATCAATTTTATTTATTTAAGAGTTTTAACCCAATTACTTAGTTTGTTCACCCACACTTAAGAGACAACTATATGAAATTGGATAATGGGACTCTTTAGCCACGTAGGCTATATATGTGTACAGTGGCCCCTAAGGACTTATACAACTACTGTACTAGCCTAGGTATGTGCAGTGGCTCCTCTAGACTTATACGGTCACTACACCACCCTAAATATGTATAATGATCTCTTTAGATCTATCCAACTATTGTACCAGCCTAATCATGATTTAATATCTAAATATACATGTAGTGGCCTAATCATACCTATACGATTGTAGACTAATATGGGCATGTGTAGTGGCCTCTTGAGATTATACAACTCATACACCAGCCTAAGGTAATCTATTCCTAGTTGATCGATCAACCTATCCAATCTAGGTTGCCTCATCATATACACCATTCACCATATTTGTTTGATGCTTCACTATTTTTAGTTATTTAAGTAACTTTTTATAACACATGTGGCATTCTAAGCTTCATAAATTAATTAGCAAGCTCAATTTCAAAAGGGATATAATAAATAGTAATTAAATCAATTTAAGAAGACCTGGTTGTTGTAATTAGGGAGAAAATGTCTAACTAAATTAATCTAATCTAAAGAGATAACACTAAATCAATTAGAAATTGGTGATTAAATAGGTATAAGGGAGGTAAGGGTATAGCTATGCAAAAATGAAAAATGAACTGATAAAATAGAAGCATAATAAAATAAGAACAAATATAGTAATAACTAAATAAATACTATCGCATATAAACATTTTGAATGACTTATGTTATGCCAAGAATTGACTCAATAAGTCAGTTAAAATTATTTGAAGGTTCAGCCAATAGTAATAAAAAGGAAAAAAAGAAAAAAAAAAGAAGAGCAAAAGAAGAGATAGAATAAAAAGAGATTGATGCAGCAAAATAAATGGGAGTAGCCAGGAGAGAGCAAAATTTCAGTAATGGGATTAGGGAAAGACAGTAGAGGAGTAAGTATTAGTAGTGAGGTGTGATGGCTCTACAGAAGAAACATTAGACCACAACATAGAGGAGTGATTTAGGTGAGCAAGTTAATTTTTTTGTGATTAAAATTGGTAAGAAAAATGGAGGAAATTGGTTGCAAAAGCCAATTGCATCTGTAGCATGAATTAGCTTTATTGCCAGTAGTGGGTAGTGCTACTACTAGCGCTAGTGAGCACAGTAGCAATAGCTTTTAGCTATAGGTAGCAAGTGTTGCACCACTATCATAGCCAAGCAGCTATTCTAGGTTAGAAGTAAAGGGGAAGGAATAGCAAAAAAGGACATATAGGGCAGTGCCACTGCTGTTGGAAGGTAGCACAGCTACTGGTGCACCACTACTGTTTGAAGGCAGTACAGCTACTAGTGCTGCAATGGATAGCTACTTACCACACACAACAGGTGCTACAATATTGATTCTAGCAAAAAATGCTATAGTAAAGCCATACTACTACTGTAGTTGTTAATTTTTGATAGTAAATGTTATGTAGCAACTACAATAAAAGAACTGCTGGTTATACTATTGAAAGTGGGTGAAAATGTAGTATAAACCTACTACAGGCTCAACAGATACTGCGGGGCAGGGGGTAGTAGCACTTTGCTATGTAGGAGTGTGGACAATAGTCCCAAGAGGTTTGCATAAGCAATGTACATCATAACCACTACAATAAAAATGGCAATAGTAGTATGGGGGTGGAATTGACTATTTCTTTATGATAACAGCAGCAGTAATATAGGAAAACATAGCTGTAAAGGATGGCTACAAAGGGAAAGAGCGAGATTAATATGCTTAGGACTAAGAATTAGGTGACAAAAAAGATGAGAGTCTAACTCAAGTTAGAGGGAACGTTAAAGCAGTGTCAGAATGCAGAAGAATCGAATCATTCTTGTTATGTACTCCTTCATCTCTTAGTCTCATTGAATTTGGGATTTTAAAATTCCATTTTTGTTAGAATTAAGAGACTTAGATGGCATTTTGATTGCTCATTACTTTAAAACCATATTTACTCCTATGATTATGACACCCCCTACTGGATTCCCAAAGAAACCTAATAATCGGCACACTTTACGTCAGGTCACCCATCCTAAAATTTTCCCCAAGGTAATTCATTTAACTTAAACCAAATTCACACTAGATCATTTTATCTGACTCTAAAATCACTTCAGTCAGTTCTTATAATCCCTATAGGTTAGAATCAATCTTACTTAATCATTACAGAGGAAATCTGATAACACTCAAGTACTCCTTAAAAATTTGGCAGCATAACAGCGGCCCGGGTCCTAACCCAAAATTTTAAACAAGCCTGTTTAACACTTTTATAAATAAATCACAATGCTTGAACCCATCTGGTCCCCTATTCTCAGCCTATTATCATCATCTAAAACATATCAAACTCAGGCCTCAGGTTACAGATAAACATGCATAAATAAAGCCTAAGGCTCACATGAACGACACATATCACACATGATCATACATTTACCAAAGAACATATAAAAATACTTAATTTACATCAGTAGGTCATATTCACTTGATTAAATTACATTTCCAAAGCTTAAATACATTTTCTTACCCAATTCCCACCTAAGTACATGGATATCCAACTGTATAATAATTACATCCAAAGTCTTCACTTGTATCCTCTGAACTGCTATCGTCATGCTTTATGAGGCATGTCCTATTATTGTGTACCTACACACCAAAACTGGTACGCTGAGTTTACGAGATAATCAATGGTGAACTTAAAGCAATTTAATCATGGTATTTATATCATTAACTTACTTGTATAGTTAAGGAAATGATTTTACTTTATTATATAAATTAATTACTCATTAGGGTGCTAAATCATTGAAATACCCTTAGGATATTTATCTGGTTTGAAATAGTATTTTTGACTCAGCTAAATCATTTAAAGCAAGTATTATTACTTTTAATAGGTATACTTTACAAAAAAAAACCCTTTAAATGCCCTTTATCTCCCTAAGGTATTTATGTGTCCTGAAATATTCTTCTTGACTCATATATATTATTTAAAATAGTTATTTCATCCATAGCATACATATTTGAAATTAATTAATTGATTTGGAACATGTGTGCAAAATGTCTAAAATACCCTTTTTCTGCATTTTTACTCCTTTCTCTCCAAAGTCATCTAACAAGCTTAAACTTTATCTTTAATGATTATTCTGCTCATTACTTAATTTATTTCAATGGCCTAACTAGGAAGATGACACTTTAAGACACTAGATCTAGAGGGATAATAAACTAGTGCAGTGGTCCCTATTCTAGACTTACGCCGTTGCACCGGCATGTGTGCCATAATGGAGACTAGCTGTAGCCTCCCTAGACATAAGTAACTGTGTGACATAATAGAGATCAGCCCATAGGCCTCCCCAGCCATAAATAAGAGTAATAGTGTGACATAATAGAGATTAGCCCGTAGGCCTCCCTGGCCATAAATCATCATAAAGAACTAGGTGACATAATAGAGATTAGTCTATAGATCTCTTCAGCCACCAATGAATACCATACATAACTAAGTGAACTAATAGAGATCAGTTCATAAACCTCTCCAGCCATGAATGAACTAGCAGCTACAAAACCTTAAGTTGATCAATCAACCCATCTAGTGGGTGTCTAACTAATGGGCTAAGTAGCTCAATTTAACTTCTTTTATTGACCAAAAATATTCTTATAATATTTGAGTTCCAAAAATAGATAGTTAAAAATTTTATCTCATACTTTAAATTTTTATTCAGACTGGTATAGCCACTTTTTGGCTCTACGGGGTAAAATTCCAAAATAATTATTAGGTCTATTGCTGCCAAAATTCAAGGTGTCATGAATCATGAATTATCATTGCATTTTTACTTAAAAAGGTAATGCTTTCTATCTAGTGACATTTTTGGTTTAGGTAGAGGTCAACTGGACAGTTATAGGTCATTTCGACCAATTTTAAAGACAATTTTCTAGGACTATTTTAAGTCCAAATTTCACTCAATTTTTAAGGTTCTTTTAAGCACTTTTTTGGGCATAAGGCCAATTATAACTAGGCCAAATCCATAGCCAAAATATGGGCACAAATGCCAGCTATAACTAGGCCAAATCCATAGCCAAATTATAGGCACAAATGCCACCATTTACATAGTTCAATTCTAGCCTCTTAAAGGCACAAATAAAGTTCAATTTACTAGCTCTTTTAAAGCCACTTGTAAGTCATCATTTCAAGTTTTAATTACATGGTTTAACTCAAATCTTCTTTAGCCATTTCAAGACACATTTCTATGGTGTATATTATGATATCATTATGTCATATACTTAATTAATTCCTTAGGCATTTCATGCCAATTTTTAACCCTCAATAGTGCACTTAGCTAACACTTTAACAACTTAGAATTTTTTGCCAACGTGCCATGAATAGCTTTCGGGTACTTAAGGGAAATTGGATTAAATTTCTATTCTTTTTCTCATGATCATCATATTCAATCATATCAACATGCCACGAACACAAGTGTACTCATAAACATTTCATTCTAACCCAATTATGGCTAAGGTGCCAAGCAACATTCTTAAAACCCAATCATGAAAGCTTAAGGATACAAGTAAAAACACACAATCTATAGTGATTTCCATACCCAAATTTTCATAGTTCACAACTCAACATGCCAAGCACACTTTAAATTCATTGTAGGCAGCAACTTACTCATTCAAATAACCATAGGTAGCAAATTCCAGCAAGCAATTGAGGCCAATTATGCAACTACTTAAAGCAACATTCCTAATTCCACTAAAAACTCAAGGTAACCAACATCACCAATGAAGGAATCACCCTTAGATTCATACTTCTAGCCATTCTAACTCAAAGTTCACTAACATAAGCACCCAAACACATGAAGCTTAAAGTCCACTTGCATATCACTTTTAAGGTGCCATCATCACCATGCCTATGCTGCCAGCCCCATTTCTAGCCACCACAGTGACCTTTTTCCTCCTCTGTGGGCCTCTAAATGCCATAACCACGTCACACACATCACCACATAGATGTTAGCTGTGGTTTAGCATAAAAAAGCACCCCAAATACCCAAGAAATGTGGGAGAAATAGCTATTGACTCACCTTTGGATCATGGTTTTAGACTGTTCTAAACTAGTCACTTTATTTAAGTTTTATCTCCTAAATGACAACTCCTTTTGGATTGATTCTTATTCCTCGTGGTGCCTAACATCCAGAAGAAATTTTAAATATTAGAATTTCTCATTTTGGTGGCTGGAGGAGAAAGTTATGGCCATTCTCCTCTAGTTGTGGTGTTGAAATTTCTGGGCAAAAGAGAGGAATGGGTTTTGTTCTTTTCAAGTGGAAATCCACTTGTCACATGCTTTTGGCCACTTTGCATGTTGTGGGCCCCATCTTGACATGTCAAAGCTGTCTTGAAACTTCCCAAACCATCTCAATTTTTTTTGGCAAATTTTAAAAATTCATAGAAATTCACTTCTCTAAAAATTACACCGTTTATTTTAGAATTCCTATTTTAATCCTCTTTACCTGCTCATAAATTTTTGTGGCCAAATTTCATCGATCAGATAGTTTTCAAATTACCTCAATTTGTGTGCCAACCTAAAAAATTATGAGAATTTACAAATGACCTCTAATTTTAAAAATTATTTCACCATTAGACTCAGTGTAATTTTTAAGCTTTAGGGTCCACTATTTTCGGGTCTGTTTGGGCATATCTCAGGTCAATTCTGGCCTAAAAATTTTTTATTACCCTGATGGGTAGCTTTCAGTCCGAAAATGAATTATTGGTTTCGCTACATTTTTAAATTTTGCCTTTTTCATTATTTTAGAGCCCCTTAAAGTTTTATAACCTGTGTCACTGCCTCAGTCCCCGTGCAAGTGACTCAGCACCTCGATGAACCTTTCAGACCCTGTGGCACTGTTCACAGAGCCTCAGAACATGGGCTTTACATTTCTTCCCCTCTTAAGAAAATTTCATCCTCAAATTTACCTGAAGCAAATAAAGTAGGGTACTGAGCTTTCATTTGCTCGTCTGGCTTTTAGGTAACTTTCACTGTATTTTTATACCTCTATAGCACTGTAACAGTGGTATGGACTCATCTATGCAATTATCTCATTTCATGAGTGCTTCGATAACTACCACCAAAGTCATATGTAATTGATCCCATTTGTACCCCTGAGCATAAAACATAAAAACACTGTGCATTGCTATAGCTCAGGTGGTAATGTAAGCCTGTATGCTAGAGGTCCTAACTTTATCAGCACTCTCATAGGGTCCGATAACCTGGGACTCAATTACCTTTTTCCCAGACCTCTACACCTGTTTCCTTGGAAAAACTCTAAAACACTTTGTCTCTAATTGAATAGTTAGTAGTTTCTTACTTTAAGTTAGTACATGATTCCTATCTAACCATACTACTTTCAGCCTTTTTCTTAAGTAATTTCACTATTCTTTAGCCTCTATTTTAATTATATCTACACTAGAGATTTTCTCTCTCCATCTCATTTCAACATGAAGGGTCCTGCACTGTCTATCATACAATGCCTCATAGAGGTCCCTTTCTAAACTAAACTGATTACTACTATCATAGGTAACCCTTGCCAAGAATATATGTATATATATATATATATCTCTCAGTTAACCATAAGCTTATTAATAGATATCATTAGCTATCTGTATCACCCTCTTTGGCTGCCCATCAGACTAAAGATGATAAACTAGGTTATAAACTAATCTGGTGCCTGAAGCTGTTGGTAGTTTCTTCCAAAATATGGAAGTAAAATAAAAACCTCTATCTATATCACCATCACTGGCACAACATGAAATCTAATAGTCTCATCACCATATAATCTAGCCAACCTATTTATAACTAACCTATCCTAACCGGGTAACTTAAACTATCTTGACCATCTATCAACAACTATCCATTTAACACTGCATTTACCTTTACTCACTAGTAACCATCACAAAACTTAAGGTTAACTTTCCTCATTCTCACTCTGGTATAGCTGTAGGATACAATAATTCAAAAGGATTCTGATGCTCTGCTTTTATTTGCTGGCATGTCAAATACTTGATATCATACTCTACCACATTTCTTTCCATACTAAGCCATCACGGAATAAAATTCCCAAGCTCAGATTTTTCCTCCCAAACTGCATGAAACAAGGAAACTCATGTATTTCCTTAAACATCTACAACTTAGATCCTTTGCATAAAAAGTATACAATCTATTTTGATGAGTCCACTAGTCACTTAGCTTTACTAATTATCTAATCCATCTACTTGTCTCTCATTTGATTCTCTTCAATTTGCTATCTAAAATTTGACTTGTAATTTAGCCACCACTGCCTCTTCTGAAGTAACTTGTAACCTAAAATTCATAATCTCTCAAGGTCACCACAAATTTCTTTATACTTAGCATCTACCATCACATTAGCTCTCACTAGTAGCTAGTCAATCAAGTAATCAAATTCCTAAATCAACTCTACCTAGCTTCTCGATCTCAGGTCCCTTCTCCTGTGTAAGGGATATTTCAAACTCTAATGATTTGCATCTATACAACATTCCTCTTCATACTAATAATACCATCATTTGTTTCAACACAACCACTATGATAACTAACCCTAAATAAGGGGTAATATAATCCTTCTCTTGTGGCTTCAATTATCGTAAAGCATAAGCCATAACCTTTCCATCCAATATTAACACCTAATAAATTATTCAATAAATCATCCTTGCACATAACAAAGTCTTTACCCTGTTCCAGTTAAACCAGGATAGGAGCCTCTATCAACCTCTGTTTTGACTTAGCAAACTATCTTAAAATTGATTATTCCACACATTTCTTACATCCTTTTTGATTAGTCCAATTAAAGGAGTAACAATAATGAAAGTTCTCTTACAAGCCCTTTATAACATCAACTAAGCCCAAAAAATTTCTTATCTTAGTTACATTCCCAAAAGGTCTCAATTCCAACACTGCCTTACCTTTACTGGGGCTAACTCTAACTCTCTCTATTGAGACTAGGTGGTCTAAAGAAAACTTCAACCACCCAATTCATTATTATTGGGTTGGGCACACAACCATCTTTCTTTTAGGGTCTGTATCACAACCCTCAAATATTGTTCATGCTCTTTCTGGTTCCTAGAATACACCAAAAGATCATCCAGGAACACCATTACCACTGGTCTACATAAAATTAAAAGGTTTATCCATTGCAATCTATGAAACTGCTAAGGCATTAGTGAGCCTCAATGACAGCACCAAAGACTCATGATGTCCATACTGGGTCTTGGAAGTAAGCTTAGTAATATCAGGTTCCCTAAATCCTTAGTTGATAGCATCTAGATCTCATATCAACTTTAAAAGAAAAAGGACTAGCCTTTCTCAATGATCAAGATGATCGTCCACTAGAACAAGGGATACTAATCCTACACACTCACTCTATTCAATCACCTTTAGGGTAATACATAACCTAAGCAATATATCCTTTATCATAAACAACTTAAACACTCACTAAGAAATTATACTAGGTCTAATAAAAACCCTTATCCCTTAGCTCTTGCAGTGATACTCTCAGTGCTTTTATTTTAACAGATATTATCCTATAAAGAATAATAGGCACCAGGGCAATACAAGGATACACCTCCACTTCAGAATCCAATTTTCTTTAAGATGCTAACCCTGGTAACTCAATAAGAATATATTAGAGAATTGAGCTTTAACTAATAGGTATGCCAGATTAAAATTAAGTTAGTCTAATCAATACCTTAGGCTAAACATGCCTCTCTCCTCCCGAAGGAGTTATTATATCTTGATAATAAGAATAAAATTGTCCAAATGATTTCTTTTATCATCCACTGTCTCTAATAGTCTTTGTACAATCTGAAGGGTTAACTTCCTATGGTTACCCTCAGTCATAGCCTGATATTTAATAAGCCAATCCATCCTAGAAGTACCTCAATATATTAAAATACAACTTAGTCAACCCATAACAATCTATGCCCCTAAATCACCAGAGGCATATTTTATACACCCCTTTTCACAATCACACACTGCCCCATAGAGCTATTAACTCCAATGTTTGCATCAACTTCCTCAGGCCCTATCTGTCTATTCTGCACTAGTGCAATAAATGCACATAAGGGCATTAAATTAGGGTTTATCATAGCCAAGACTGAAACATTAAATAAATAAAATACCAGTCATACCATCTGGTGCTGCAGCCACTTTTTTAGTCTCCCTATACTCTACTTAGCTGAAGCATAAGCCTTAACTTTAGTACCCTAACTAACATTGGACTACTCTCCTTTAGTCTATTTCTGACCCTTACTTTGGGGTGTAACATTAGATATCTATTTCTGAGCACCCTCTATCTATCCTTAAGGGCACTTCCTCTGTGGTGGCCTCTAACACCACATTGGAGACATTCTTCTCACTTGCCTCCTCTACACTACTCCTAGTGCCTTTTCTAACAACACCCAC
>CANXYI011351273.1:0-10362 GCA_948208565.1 Hura crepitans | reverse complement strand
TAATCTTACCAAGGGCCTAGATTAAGCCATTTGGCAACCTAAGGGTAAGATTAATCTAAAGATCTTTTATTCTTTAAAAATTAATTCATCCACTTTAGAGCTTCAAAAAAAATCCCTTTGAAGTGGCATTAATTCCAAAATTCCATAATTTATAAGTCCTAAGAAAATCATAATTAAAAACTAAGAGAAACTATTTTAATTAAATAACTCAATATTTCCTCAATTTTTATTAAATACTTGTTGTTAGAAAATTCTATTTCCATTGCCATTGGCTTATTTATAGTTTTTGAGCACCAAGTCAAGCTATTCTTGAGTCATTTTGAGCATAAACAAAATATTTTATTGTTAAGCTTACATTAGGTCACTATTCACAGGACACTATCGTAAAAAATTTAATTACATTTTTAACCACTTTAATGATGTTATTTTCACTTCAAATTTTACCCAAAATTATTTTATGATTAATACTTCCATTTGACTACTTTAGTGTGAATTGAGTTTTGATAAATACTATTCACATCCCTGGAAGTACTATTCATAACCTAGGATTTTCGAGCGTTACATTTCTTCCCCTCTTAAAATAATTTTGTCCTCGAAATTACCTAGCTCAAATAGTTGTGGGTACTGCTTTCTCATTTGCTCTTCATTTTCCCAAATACTTTTTCTATATTGTGATGTCCATATAACACTTTTACTAATGGTACTATTTTATTGCATAGCTCCTTTACTTCATAAGCCAAAATTTTAACTTGCTTTTCTTTCATGTGAGATATCTAGTTGTAGTTCTATTTATTTAATTGATAATACATGTGACGGATTTGATATGTACTTCCTTAACATTTATAAATGGAAGACATAATGAATTTGTTGCAATTTAGAAGGCAATACTAGTCAATAAGCCACTAATCCCACTCGTTCAACTATTGTATATGGACCAATAAATCTTGAACTTAGCTTGTCCTTTTTGCCAAGTCGAAGTACTTTCTTTCATACGGATACTTTAAGGAATACTTTATCACCAACTTCATATTCAATATCCTTTCACTTTAGATCTGCATATGACTTCTAATGGCTCGATGTTGCTTTCAGTATATCCCTAATAATCCTGACTTTTTTCTTTGCATCATTGATTAAATCTGGCCCTATTAGCTTATTCTCACTCAATTCATTCTAACAAAGTGGAGTCCTGCATTTCCTTCCACACAAGGCCTTATAAGGCACCATACTTAAATGTGCTTAATGATTATTATTGTATGCAAATTCTGCTAATGAAAGATAATGATCCTAACTTCCTTTGAATGCAATGGAACAATTTCTTAGCATATCCTCCAGCACTTATATACAAGTTTTAACATAAGTATCATAATAAACCTGATGTTAAAGTTACTTAAGTACAATAATCACTTGAATAACTAGTTTCGGTTGGATATATGTTTACAGGTGGAATGCTATGTTGAAGGTCAATCGAGTACCTAAGGCATTATATAGTTTCTTTTAAAACTATGATGTGAACCTCAGTTCTCAGTCAGATATAATGGAAGATGGCACTCCATGTAATCTCATAATTTCATCAATGTACAATTAAGCCAGTTTCACTAGAGAATAGTCCATTCTCACTAGTATGAAGTGAGTAGTATTTGTTAATCGATTCACAATTAGTTATACCGAGCCACACTTATTGTAACACTCTTATACCTAACTAGTAAAAGGGTTTAGGTATAGGATTTCACATGTTTAGTTCGGTTACCATTTCTCCTTTCTATTCCATTTGTGTTATTTATTTTTTGTTTTAATGACCATTTAATTATGTATTTACATACCCAATCAAATTTCTTTTTGCATACATACATCACATTTAGTTAACAAATGCATAAACCTATTAACAATATTATTAATATTTAAGAACCATTTAATACAACCATCATTTACATATTTAATACTATAGAAAAATAAGCTAAAACTACAATTGATTTACATATATATATATATATATATTGTATCATACAAAATAACTCCAAAATATTAAATATATACATGTAATTCTTAAATAATCATTTCTAATTAATGATGCAGGTACACATCTAGTATGCGAATAATGCTCATGGTGAACCCTTTTTACCTATTCAGTTATCACATAACTTCTATCATTACTAGGACTTGATTCGCTATTACGCTAGGCTCCATTAACAATCGACGCATCAGTAAAAAGCCAATGCATTGAGAAAAATTGCTCAATGGTGTATTATAATATTGTAGAACTTATACTTTAAGTTACCATTTTTTTCAATATTTGTCTTCCTTTATTCATTTACTTATGTGATACCTTATTAATCCTTTTTATGTCCATGCTCCTGTGTGAAAATGTATACATATCAAGTAATTCCTATCCTCATCACAATTCCACACCTTATGCTCTGTCATGTCATTTCTAACCATCTATATGCATATATATTTGTATTCTTCTTTTATACTCATAACTATGGTTTCCATGTTTAATTACTCTATCTAATAAAATTCTTCTTTTAATAATATCGGATTTCCTATTTTTTCCCTTGCACGTCCCTATCTAATATGTTACCAATAACATAAGTATCAAATATTCAATCCATTTATTTATAACATCTATGACATATCATAATTATGTATATCAATAATAAAATTTTCATTATATGCCTTTTATTCCAAACATTATTCATAATATCTTATCAACGTTTGGCGTTACTCATATTAATATATTAAAAATCTTTAATCTTATCATTTACTTATTTCAACCAATATTCGTAAGGTTGTGCATTCAGTTGGTTCAGTCTAAAAATCGACCAAACCAAAAAAATTAAATTTCATTTAGAAAATAACCAAACCGATTGAACTATATAAGAGAAATCAAACCAAATTAACTGAATTTTTTAACAAATTGAACCAATCGAATAAACCAAAAATTTTATATTTTTTACATAAAAGCATCAAAACGATGTCATTTTGATAGTTCAGTCTATTCAATTTTCACTATAAAAAACTAAACTAAACTAATCAAATTTTTTACAAAACCAAATCAAACAAATCAAAAATCAAATAAGTCAAATTGAGTAGATCAAAATAGTTATCAATTCAATTCGATTTTTGATTTCAATTCAATTTTGCTCACTCCTACATATTCGACACACAACATCCTAGTACTGAATAACTGAATATCGACACTAGAGGTCTCATCAAATGTGTAGTGGCCCACATTTTAGGCCATAGTAGCAGCTGCACTTGTATGGATGCATGCACTAGCCTTACTAGATCTCAACGACGGCTGCACCCGCATAAAGGTATGTGTAGTGGCCCTACTGGACCTTAATAGCTATTGCACCGGCATGAATATGTGTAGTGGCCTTATTAGACCTCAAAGACTATTGCACTAGCATAAAAAGAGACATTGAGACATTAAAGTGTTTTAGCAGCTACTAAACTCTATAGATAACTGGTTAACCTATCTAGTAAGTTGTCTAACTCATATTGGTGTTCTTAATTCTCATTATGTTTCACTTTCCAATTATTTTCATGCCATTGAAATATCATAAGAAATTGAATCATGTTCATAATGAGCTTTAATGCCACATCTCAATCATATGGTCATACAAGTATAGCTTTCATAATTATTCATCATAGCATGCTTTCTCAAAATCAATATGAGCATATTCATGGTCCACTTTATACTATATCAATTCTGTTCACGAACATATGTCATCACTGAGTTTTGCTACTCACATTCTATGTTTTCGTATTTCTTTCACTTATGTACTTATTTTCAAGAATTTTAGCTAATTTACTTAAATTCTCATTCTCTTTTTTGTAGTCTTAAACTCCCATTCTCTTTTTTATGGTATTATCTTTTAGTTAATTACACAATACTATATGGGCTACCTTTTTTTACTTATATGCATATTATTCTCTTCCCACTATACACACACACATATATATCCCTTTGCTCTTTTATTTATTTATCACCATACATTTCTCATATTAAAAATGTCTAAATGTTTATATAATAATTCTTTTTTCCATTCATAATTTAGTTGTCACTTTCATATGTCTTCACCATTGTTAATATTTTAAAAATTGTAATTTATAATAATTAGATATGTGCTCATCTTATTAATTTACATAATTGATCTATCTACTTCCTTTCTATTCATTACTTAATCTCACATAGTTAAATTTTACTTTCACTCTTATTAAACCATTCCATATACTCTATCTTAACTCATATTTCTAAAATATAATCTATTTAATTTATTTTATTTCTTTACTTTAACATTATTACTAATGTGCAAAATCCTTATTTATTTACCTATACTCATGTGTTTTATATCTCTTTTTTATTTTCACATAATTAATTTATTTTATTTAGTTACATTTATTCATTTAAATACATATAAGTATGTTTTTATTTATTTACTTCTTTAAGATATTAATTTCATATCAATTAATTTCATAACTATTTCCAAATACCTAAAATTTTCTTATTTTATTTTCTCCTATTTAACTTAAAAATATTCTAAGTATTCCTTTATTATTTTCAACTATACATATTTTGATCCAATTCACTATTTTCATAACAATTATTTATTTCTTTATATATCTATTTCTAGTCATATATAAATTTTACTTCTTATTATATACATCACATTATTCTCTTTATTATGTAATTAATTTCTTACTCTTAATAGTACACTTATATTCCTTTATGTTTACCTATTATTTTACTTGACTTCATATATTTTTATACATATGTACATTTACCTCTAAAAGCCTTATATGGTTTATATAATTATTCTATCAACATTTGACTTTTTACCTTAAAACATCTATTCAGTTAATTCTTTATCCATAATACCACTCATATATCTTTTTATATCCCATACATTACTTTACTTAATTAGTCATGCATGTTTATATACAACTTTTTATACCTATCCCATGCATATTTCAAGAATTTAATCTGTCTATATATAATTTTACACATTTATTCTACACTACTAATTATTTATATAAATTCTCTAATTTTCTAAAATATATAACTTAGGTAGCATAATTCATTTCTCTTATTCCTATTATTCATACACTACAAACTATAATTCTTTATCATTTATGTGCCCAATTTTTCACTAGTCCAATCCTTTTTCTCTCACTCTATATTTCAGCACACATATGCTCATGTTCATTTTTTTATTCTTTTATCATTTCTACCAATTTGTTATTTTATTTCTAGCTTTAAATATGTCCAATATATTACTATATCTCATATTTTTCTTTCCATCTCTATAGCTACACCATTTAGCCTAATGAAGTCCTCATGCTTCTAATTCTTTTTTTTTTGTCATTTCTATATTTTCATCATCTCATTTAGTACCTAATTACATGTATATCCATCCATTTCACATAACTTGTAACACCTCTTGCCCTTTCCCAAAGGGAACAAACAAGAAATGCTACTTCTTATAGGTCACCCCTTTTGAAACTGCTCCCAAGGTGCACTCGTTTAACACTTATAGACTTTATCCTTTTTAAGGTAGATCTTGGTTGACTTATTTATATTATTGTATAACATCCTAGTATTGACTGTTTTAGTATGATAAAATGCTATTTTGGCCCGTTATCTATTTTACAAAAAATTGGGCAGCATAACGGCTACCCAGGTAAAAAATAAAAAATTTTTCCTATCCAAAAACACTTATCTAATAATCACAATCATATTCCACAACATCTGGACCCTTCTAGTCCTCTAAGTCATTCATTAACTACAATCAACACAATCAACATAGGGTCTCAGACCCATAACATCTAATAATAACATGGACTTATTTTTTTTTCTAGTTAAACACATGCATATTTGTTTAAAGTATGCATTCAACAATCCAACCACTTATCTATAATTTATAGCTATTAAGCCTATATCCTTCACATATACATGAGTGCCATTACTAATAACTCCTAAAAGTATAGAAAGTTTTACCTAGAAAATACAATAGCTATACTGCACTTGATAAGGCTAGTCAGCTAACCACATCTACAGCTTGCGTGTTGAAACATCGACACGCTGAGTATACACTCAGTGGTGGATTTGATATAATAAATGCATGTCATGCATGTATACATACATAAATGATATAAAATGCACTATAACATAAGCAATAAAGTCATTTACATGCGATATTCTTATTTATTCATCAGTTATGTTTTAAGCTTTATAGTGCCTTGTCATGCAAGTAACCTATGTGAGCTTCATTATTCAAGTTCTTATCTATATTTATTAGCTATCATTACTTTTCATACTATATTATATTCATTTAATTACTTTATTATTTAGGCCTATGACAGATAGACTACTCTTTAAGACACCAAATAACAAGATCTATATGGTGCAGTGGCCCACATTTTAGACATCGATAGCTGTACCTACCTGGTCCAATAGTAGGGACCAATTTACTAGAACATCTTAATATTGGACTAGTAGATAGTAGGGATCAGTTCATAGACCTGCCAATATCTATAAGAGGATAACAGAGATCAACATCGTGTGACCTCCCAATATTCCAATCAACATCTCCATATCAAGCTAGTGCATAATAGGGATTAGCCTCGTGGGACATCTCAATATCCATAATAAATCTATTGGGTAGCAGGGATCAACCCATATAGACCTCTTAATACCTGAGTGTGCGAGGTTTAACATTAGAACCTTGACGGCTGCACCCACCATCTCTATCATACAATAGTGGCCCTAAAAGGACTAATCTACCTAGCAGCTGCTAACTCCCTAGTTGACTAGTCAACCCATCTAGTGAGTGTCTAATTGATGGGCCTAGTTACTAATTATTCTTCATTATTCAGTTAACAGTCATCTTTTATTTACAATAACAATACTAGCATTTCACATGTTGAATATGGGTGCACTTATGCACCTTTATCAATTATGGGTCATTTTTGTAAAACACTATTCATTTGTTCATTTTTCCATAAGTTACTATTCATTTGGTCATTTTTGTACCAATGACTATTCATATGGTCTTTTCTTCCCATCATAGTAGTCATCCATCACATATACCGAGCCTTAATTTAACTTATTTATCAACTATTATACATCATTATTATCACTAACTTATTTATCCCCAATTAGGCTATTATGTTCATATTCCAACTAACAAAGTCATATTCATTTACAAGTAACACAACTACATACCATTCTTATGTCACACATCATTAAACCATTATTTGTCATTTCTTTTTTTTTCCATTCCTTTTTCCATCATAATTTTCATTCCATTCTCATACCAATGCCATAGATTTCATGTCATATACATGTTCACACACTACACTCAGCACACACACACCATTCGGCTAATGCAAGGTCGCACACTTACACTTATTTTCTTCCACCCAAATCATGTATACAATATTATTTTCATACCACAATCATAATGACATAGCCAATTTACATCAATTCCATACATTATCTCAATTTTTACAACTTTCATATACACTCACACACATATATATATGAAAAACTATATGGCATATAAGAATTATGCCAAATCCATATACCTAAGGTGTGAGAACACCCCTTTTTCCACCACTTATGGACTTGGTTGAGCTTCTTCCTTAATTCGTTCTCTGTGCCCTAAACATAACCATTCCACTACTTAGAAAAATTGCCAAAAATTCTACAAAGCTCCAAATAGAAATCTAAAATGATAGGTTTTCTTAGAATCATGTATACTACCTAAAACAAAAATAAAAATTGAAAAAACCATCACTTACACTTGAAATTGGCACTATTTACCCCTTAGTGTTATCTCACTTTCCAAGCCAAATTTCTCACTTCTACCACTTGGAATAGATTCTAAGGATCATTGAGGGTTAGTATCATATAATTTTTATGAGGTTTTGGTATGTATGAAAGGAGAGAGAAAAGAAAAATGGTGGGAAAGGGAGTGAAGGAATGGCATCAGATTCTAAAGGAAAAAAGGGGGGAGGGGCAGGGGAGGAGGATGGCTTTACACATGTGACCCTCCCACATGTGTAAGCCCTTTTATATTAGCAAGGTGGATGGCCTGAATCACGACACGTGGCGATCGAACGGCCCGTATTCACTCAATTTCTTTTTTAATTTTAGAAATCCATTTTATTTTTTTAGACCTCCAAAAATAGTCCTTTCAATTTTAAAAATCCTTGCTTAGGCCTATTAAGAGGCCTGTAAAATTTCAAGCTCAAATTCCAAAGGCAACCATGGTTATTACTCACATGTAAAAATAAGAAATTTCAAAAAAATATCAGATAATCTCAGAAAATTAAAATTCATCCACCAACTTGTAGATTGGAATTTTTAAGCTTAAGGATATGATATTTTTGAGTCCATCCAGGCACATCTTGGAGCTGTCTTAGCACAAACTCATTTTATGCCACTATTCACTAGTTTTTGGCTTGAAATAATTTATTGGTTCTGCTAAAAATTTAAATTATTTTATTTTGTCCATTTTCTAGCTCATCAAAGTTTTAGCACTAATACGCCCCTTTCTAGCCTTACTGGGGTGCCCTGACTCTCGAGGAGCACTATTTAGACCTTGGAGGTACTATTCATGAAGCTCCTACTACGGGCGTTACATAACTAGTTATAATACAAAAACCCACTAACTTCTATGCATGTAAATATGTATGTTTCATAACAAAAGTCTATAGGATTAAAATGTACATACCTTATTAGCTTAAATCTATTTAATCTTTATCTTCACTTTAATCATTCCATCATCTATCCTCTAAGTTCCCTAAACTTTATAACCATATTCCTCATAAAAATTCCATAAAAATAATATTAATCACTAAATTTCATCATATAAATATAAACATCACTTAAATACATCAATTGATTCATATAATTCACTTTTTTTAAGAATCACTTGCCAACATTTAATAACCCCAAACACTTGTCTATCTCCTTTTTCCTTCCTCCAATTCTTTGCTTCTTCCATGTATTTTTAGGTATCTATTATAATAGGGTAGATAGAATAATCTCTCAATTATAACATTTGATAATTATTTGGTGTAATAATGTGTATAAATTGTGGACAAGGGGATGAGTAAAATTTTGTCATAGAGAGGGAGAGGGGAGGGATATGTTAGCTAAAACAAATGAATATTATACTATTATTCATGTATTTATATAGGGAATATATGGCTAGGATTAAAAGGAAACTTTTACACATGGATAGTGGGATTTATTCCATGTTTATTTTCCTTTAAAATATCATTTAATCATTGGCCACAATTAATCTATATTTCACTTGAATAGCTAAGATCTTTCATGCTACTATTTGGTCTAATGGCCTATTTGCTCCCTACACATAATTTCCACCATATTTTCTCATAAATGTTCATTTAATTGAATTTATTTCTCTAATTTTTTTTCCAATAGTTCCTATATCCTAAAAAATTAGGTCACATGGTTAACATATTTCTTAGATTATTTTAGTATTTGGATGTGTTATTTTGAATTTTTTGAGAACATTTTCTAAATTTTTGGTTCAACCTTAAATGATTTGCTATTCATTGTATACCATAATCTAGGTGTAGAGATTATGTATTTTTACCGGGGATAAGAGTGGTTAGTGGAGTCACCACCTGGCCTCTACACCAGGACCTTTGATCTTCTGTATCAAAAAGGTTTAGAATTTTATATCTTATTCATGCCCTTATAATATATTGTCTATGTATATTGTAATGTTTATTAATCCCTTATCATTCAAGCATACGTCATTCTTAATTTAAATTGCATCACCTTTGCATGTATAGAAGTAAATTGTAGTACTTAAGGAATACAATGATGTCTATTATACATCCAGAAAAGTGGGTTACTTATTATTTGTTAATTGGCTTGACAACTACCCATAATTCCATAGGAATTGGCAGTAATTGTCCAACCCCCATCTCTAGGAGATTGGCCTTTATTGAAATGCAATTGATTGTGACTTTTGATTAAAGAAATACAAACCCATTTTAATAGAAAACACCTATTAATTATGTATAAAATAACTTAAAGTGAAAGTTAGGTTTTAGTGTGTAAAACAAGTTATTTACTAGCTATTAGAACCCCAAAATAAGCACTAAAATGTAAATAGTACAAAAACAATGAGGCAAACTATAGTCCTAAGATAGGCCCACTTCTGCATTGCCAAGTTCGCATGGACATAGGAGGGAATGATGCTTAGTCTGTGCGAACTTTTGAAAGAGGAGAATTAAGTCCGTCTCATCCTTTCACTCCAGTGTAAGGTTTGATCAACAACTCAGAACATATTAAAGCCAAGCAGGTTAGATCAAGGT
>CANXYI011351197.1:0-11178 GCA_948208565.1 Hura crepitans | reverse complement strand
TTTATAAACTGTTATGTGGTTGTACTGCTGCTTTTTTTTTTAAAAAAAAAAGGGGATAAATAGATGATAATAGAAAAAAAAAAGACCAGGAAAAATGAAAGCGAAAGATATTTAATTATTATTTTAATTTTTTTAATGAATGAGAAAGGAGGAGTGAGAATTTAAATTTAAAATATATTAAAAATAAAATAAAATAATTTAATTAATTAATAATAAAATAAAATTTAGTTATAAATTAATAATTTAATAATAAAAATTAAAGAAAAAATATATTATTTTACCTTTTACGTTTATTTGAAACTCTATTTTATTGTTGGAGTTATTTTTGAACAAAAATGTTTTTATATTTTTCGAAAAAGATGCTAAATGCCTCTTGTAATTATTAAAAATAGTGAAAGATATCCTATCGTTATCGAAAATGATAGTAAAATGTCCTTATTATCTAACGCTTATAAGAGCATTTTAACATTATTTTTAATAACTGTTGACATATTTTTCTTCAAAAATAACTTAAGAAGTAAAATAAAATTTCGAGACAACTGTTAAAAATAAAACAATGCATTTTTTCAAAATTAAAATTTTTTATATCAGTAAATTTTAAATTCGAGCCCTATATTTTTTCTCAGAAGAAGTAAGAATTAAATGCTAAATAACTTAGAAATTATGAAAACGGGAATATCATCAAAGAAGGGTATTACTGTAAAATAAAAAAAATAATAGAAGAAGTTAAAAACAAGCCGCTAAATGACGGGCCAGCGGTTAAACCCAAGGCAGATGCTGCTTTGGTGAATCCGGCTTCCATTTCCAATCTGACAATCAATCCCTCACCAACTTTTCTCAACTTTTGAGTCTTTTGAGTTGAATATAATCATTAACAAAAACGCTTGTACATGCTGTTTCATATTTATTTCCAATAGTATTATGAGTACACAAATATTTTATTTTTCTAATTTGATGTGTTATTATTATAGTCTGAATCTATTTATAGGAGATTAACACAACCAACAACACTTAGCAGCAAGCGTTAGTGGCTGGTGGGGCAGGCGATGGTGGCTTTTAAGTTCCAGCAGAGACCAAAACTGACTTCAAAATCTCTGAAAAGACTGAAACCGAAAATGCTTCATTTCCTATTTCAAAATGATTAGCTATTAATAGGAGGCTGATAAGAAACCACGAACCGAATAATGAACTTAGTTAAATGGTGAAAGGAGCAATGTGATAAATATGCAAGATATGAAGCCATTATATGCATATCCCAATCAGAACTTCTGTGGCAACTTCCAAAATCTTGGGCACAAACAGCCTCACGGAAGAGACGGACATTGAACGGTCACAAACACGGCGGAAAGGGTACCATAGAATTTCCTGCAACCTCCGAAAATCACACGCACCTTCATTTAATACAATTCCCTGGCGATGAAGAGTTGAAAAATGCGGATAACGGCAGTAGAATAAGATTGCAAATAAATGGAAAAGGGATAACAGTCTGCAAATATCCCATGGCATTTTAACCGGCTTAAATTCTCTTTATATACAATCAGCCGTGACTATTCACTCCAAAAAAAAAAAAAAAAGGAAAAGCTAGAAGAGAAGGAAAATTATTAGTAAATCCTGTGGGGGTTATGAACAGATGGAGTTTTGAGTTCCCTATAAAGCCCATGGATGATCAGGTACATTCACCACATGCGGCGCACAATAATATACATACTGTGAGTCACCATGGCCCTATTTATCTGGGAAGCCCCCAAAAAGGGAGCAGTGAAGTATTCACATGACGCCTTTCAGGCAGGAGCTGCTCCCTTTTTGAAACAGGTTTCGCAGTCTGTTCCTTGTCCGGAAATGGGAATGAAAGAGAGAGAGAAAGGGACGCGGAGATGCCATCCTCCTCTTCCTCATCTGCAATCTTACAGGGAGTCTTGTTCTGGGTGTCATTTTTCTCCACCATTCCAACAAAGAAAGGCGCGATTCCCTTATTTTGGGGTTTTGTCTCTGCACCTAAAGCAAGCTCAAGATTTGGAACCCCGTCATGGAATTGATCCTCATCATTTGATGAGTATTGTTTCCACGGCATCAAGTTGCCCCCATATCGAAAATCATTTAAACGACGTGAATCCACAGGAAAGAAGTACCTTTCAGTAGCTCCCACATCCTCGAGGATAACTTTCTCCTCAGCAACTAAATCACAGGTTTTTTCCTCAATTGAGAAACTGGAACCCAAATCACACATTTGGGAAGCAAAAACATCACTGAAAGGATTACCTTCTTTTGCATTGCTACACCCATATTGTTCATGAAAACCACTCTTCAGCTTCTTGTTAATACTTTCACCATCAACTAATATATCATTCCCAGTAGTCCATGGAATTTTTTGACTTGTGTTATCAGAAGTTTCAACAGCTTTCTCTTCAAGATCAAGGTAAGGGCGCTTCCTGCTGTTAGACTGCCAGCCATCTAGCTCTTTGAGAGCTAAATCTCTTCCCGAAGAAGTCTCTGCATCCGTGCTCAAAGAATCTTCATTCAGGTCCCTTCCAATTTTAGCCCCATCTCTATTGATGTCCATTTTATCCACCATTTTCTCCTCACCCGCATCCCCACTGACACCCCCATCTTGATTACTAGTATGAAAAGCATTGACAGACGAAGAATCTTTTCTGACACACAAAGCATCTATATGCATTAGTTTCACCCCCATGCAAGCGGAAGCAGCACCGATTCCAGTTGCCTCAATAAATGGTTTATTTCCCATATCTGGTCGGCGATCTGGAAGTGCTATTTCCTGTAATAAGAACAGTATCAATGTAAAAACCAGGTGACATGAAGATTCAGATGACAAGCTTTAAGTAAATATGCATGAGCATTTTGAGCTATACCTCCAGGAGGAGTGTGAAAGAGAGGAAGAGTAGTAGAGGGGGGGAAAATTAAATTCTATCACGGAATTTATATAACCATCTCCAAGAGATATCGTTGATGATGTATCAAGTATCACAATGAATTGGTACCATAATTCATATTCAAACACATATTAAACATATACACTAGACCTAGAATGAATAGGACAGGAGACTGTCAAAAAAGTAGCTTGTTGATGACAATAATCAGTCAAAGCATGTATAATTGTTAATAAAGAATTATGATTACAATAGGTGAAAAGCATTCACATGAACCTTTCAATTCTTCTTTAAGCAATAAGCATTCAAATCCAAGTTACTAATAATGACGATGATACAGGTAATCTGAATTGCAATGGTTTTGGAACACACACACACCGAGACACATACAAGAGTAAGAGATAAGAAAAAGAGATAATCAGAAGTCAAGAATATGCAAACCACATTCAAGTTCAATCCGGTGTTCACCTTTATGAAATCAGCATGAATTAAAATATGGATTCGGATTATGATGACACAGGCAAACAAGAACACAACTAACCTCCAATCATATGATGAAAATATAAAATAAAAATTAAGCTATTGCAAGACCCATGCAACAGTCTGTTAAAAGAAAAGGAAGATAAAAATTGATATTTCTTCCTTCTATCGTAGGTTCGGTCGAGGGAAGTACACGCACGCATATGCATTCAGGGCTGTCAACTGAAGCATCAAAGAAGCACATGAACACATAACCAAGCAGTATACTATTTCCTCAACTTAAGGAACCAAGAAAAATTGTTACCTGTGAAGGTATGGTGCATCTAATGTCTGAGGATGAAAGTACATTGTCTGTTGCATTCTTTGGCAATGATTTGGAATCAACTTTCCCATCTTGCTGCTCTGAGTTTGTTTCAAAATTAGATACTTTGCTACCAATGTCACCATTTAATAAAGTATCTGGCTTCTCAGGAGTATTCATGTCCAAAGGCACCCCATTTGAACCAGAAAGAACTGAGTTCTTTGAAGAATCTGAACAATTAGATCTCCTTCCCCTGAATACACCCCATAGGAAAAATAGCATGTTCCAACCTGCCATTTACAGTAATAAACTTCAGAAATTTTCACAGTTTCAGGTAAGGACCATAGTACCAAGTCTGTTCAAATTTCAAGAATTCTTTAATTGATGCATTCCACTAAGGTCCTAAGGAGGATTATGTGCAGAAAGAACAGGATAAATGAGACATTCATATGCCAATAAGGGTCAACCTGCCAGTTTACAATTACATTTTATTGACATCCACATATAGCACTTTGAGCTAAAGGGGAAGATACACGTGGCAAAATAAGATGAAGTTAACCATGAGGCATCAAGTACATAATTCTGTCAGGAAAATTACATTGTAATACTATGTTAGGAAACAATTATTCAAAAGATTTATTTCTTGCAAATGTTTCATTGACTGGAATTTAGCTGCAAATAGAATTTACACTTTTAGCAAGTAGCCATCAGTGCGTGAATTTTAAGTGAGCTCTACTTCATGCCCACAATAGATACAATCAAATTCAACACATTCTAAATTCCTCAACATATAGGCAACCAAGACTCCACCACAAAACAAGACTCAACTTTTTATCAACATCCACAGCATGGGTTATCACCTCTTCACAATACACTACAGCTATCAATTCTTTTACCACTCTTACTTCTTTTCTTAACATATAACTGCTTGAGATCCATAAGTTACAGTTTCTACGCAAAGGACCTAAGCACCTTCCTATGAGGCAAGGGGGGGTAGTCTCAGCATTAGTTTCTTTCTGATACAGGTGCTTTTCATACTCCTTGCATTTGATAGAATATTGCACCACACCTGAGATAGTAGCTTTTAGTAGAATTAGGTTAGTAAAATTGACTCCAATTTGATCGATCATAAACTTCAAATTAACATTTAAAATAGTTTCCAAAATGGAAGTAATCTAATTGAGAATAAATTCCTCAAAAATTCAACAGATTTCATTCATTGCAAACAAGAGGCACGTTGCACAAACTTAGTAACTGATGCTTACACTGAGAATTCTTGGGAAGATGATTGGAAGAAAATATCATAAAATCAACACCATCAAAAGATCCTTTCAGCGCCAAATCCCTTTTGATCATGTCATCCAACAAGTTCTTATAGCTTTTCTCATAACTGTGTCACAAGCAAAGCTTTAAATAAGTTTTAAGAGATGATAAAGTACACGAAACAACAAAAGACCACCACTGATAAGAAAGCAGCAAAATGAATGCACCTAATTACCTTTCAATATCCTTAGCAAAGAAATAAAGAGCAATATTATATTCTTTGGCACCATTCTCATGGAACTGTCTCGGCCATATGCTTAAGCGGGGTACCTCATCCAAGGTAATTTTATCGGGAAACTGGTTCACCACTTCAAGAACCTTAGGTGATGCACAAGTTGATAAATGTGCTTGCATCCCACCATACAAGTCAAGAAATTTTCCGCCTTTTTGCACTTCAAAGGTCCCCCTGCATATAAGGGCAAAAGCCTTGGGATTAAAACTTCGTAACGATCCATTGGAGATAAGAAACTGTATGAAAACATGATGTCTCAAAGAAAGGAAGAAACTTACTGCCAGATGCATTCATGCTCCGGGATGGTCAACGTCTTTGGAAAGTGGGATGTTGATGCCATAACATGGCTATACTTAACCACGGAACCTGATTCCCCAGCTTTCAAAAGGCAAGTAGCATCACTGAAACGAATGTCAGGCAGTTTCATGTTATTAATATTTATTTGATTCCAAGTCTCCTTGGAACAAGTACCAAGATTTGCTTGCCCTTCATCTGCTCCTTCATCAGAAACCAAATTGCTTGTCTTGTTTGAAGATGAAAATTGATCATGAGAAGCCATCTCAGAAGTCGTATCCAGGTTCAATGAGGACAACCCATCAGCCTGCTCGCTTTCTTTTTTCTTTCTGAATATTCCTGGCTTCTTAAGAATAGCAGCCTCGATAGCAGCTTTCAACTTACTACCTCTGCTCATTTCTTCCCTAGCACTTCTTGCAGCAGACACATCAATACCAGAATTCTGAGGACTAGCAACCACACAACAATCTGCAGAATGCCCGGGTTCTTTGCACTTTAGACAAATGAGATTTTTTAAGCCTGCAGTTGGCCTTGAGTGATTAATAGAACTTTCCCTAGTTTTCTCACTCTGATTTGATGATTCGCGTGATCGAGGAAAGCCATCTTGTGAATTTTCATCTAAATTATTTGACACCCGCTCTGCAGTCCATGAAGAACTCGAAGAGGGTTCATCCTTTGGGCTAGCTTGGTTTAACTTTTGTTCAACAGATGCATTGCTCATTCCATTCATAGATAAAGATCGAACTGCATTGGAAAAATAAATCAATTATCAAAATTCAACCAAACTCAAGAAAAGAAAAATAGGTGTTCATAAAAAAGAAACAGAGAGAAGATACCATACCAGGAGTAACAGGATTTTCTACACCTTTACGAGCCGTAACACTGGTTGATCTCAATAAGCTGCCTGCTTTACTATCAGATTGTGAAGTCTTTGATTCTTTGTTGTTGCTTGCGGATGATATCACAGCATTTTCACTGCAGGGTGTAAACTTTTGATTGACCTTAGACATGGAGGCAGCGGAACAAGTTGTAGCTGAACTACCCAGGGGACGATCCAATTTCAACGAACTTTTATTTTCAAATGCATTCCATTCTTTCAATTGTTTTATTCCTTTTATATCTTGAGCTTGAGAAAATTTTGGTGTAAGCATTTTAACTTTTGACTCATTAGCATTGGAACGACCTGAGCTCACTGTTCTAAATGACACAGATTTGCTCATCATCCTAGCAGCTCCCTCCTTTGGTTCTAGATCTCTGCTGCACTTATGCTTTTGAGGAACCTCATCAACAGGTTTCACTTTTGGCTTGGAATTCAAAGTGTTGAATGAATTGGACTTCAATAAAGTACCTACAGAGGAAATAGATGAGTTGGTGCCTTTCAATGATAGTACCAATCATCAGAATGAGAAAATGACAGCATTCATGAAACTGGTACATATCAAGCTTAACTCACTAAGTCTCACCTTATAACTTTGATAAATCAAAACTATCATGTAACCCACTTCAGGATACATTCTCTACCACTTATGTCACGCATTTTTAAACACAAATTCCTCTAATGCCCTAAATGATTGATGGATAAAGATATTAAAACTAGTATTCTACTTTTTTAGTACCCAGATTAAATGAAGGTTATAAGCTGGCATAGAACAAACAACTTTCAGTAAGTAGCCCTTTAACATTCCATATTCACAACTTAAAGAACAATAAGAGGACAAAAAAAAGAGAAGGGACAGAAGGAAAAAAAAAAAGCTCTCTTACCCTTGGACGGTTGAAGTCGTTGGCCATCCATACTGGCATGATTGGCAAAAGATGTTTGATGAGGTAGCTTTAATTTCCCTTTATCCAAGTTCTTGAATGACCTATCTCGAGATAATGAAGCTGATCTTGTGGGGCTGGATAATTTTGGCGATCCAAAACTTGTTTCAACAGCCGGCCGTTTTGAAGCTGGAGCAACATCTGAAGTTTCTGCATGTCTCTTGTTGGAGCTTTGTGTTATTTCCTTGTTCATTTTTTTACCCTCAGCATCCGACCCTTCAAATTCAATTTCTAGAAGAGTTAAAATATTAATGTTGGAATCCAGATCACTGCAATCTTTCTCAAATGGCAATTTCACCTTTAAATTCAGCTTACCTTGCTTCTGGTTTTCTGTTTCCTCAGCTAATTTACATTCTTCACATAGCCAATCACCTTCAGGAACTTTCTGAAGCATTTCTCGCATGCAATAGCTGATTAAAAGTAACAATCATGTAAAACTTGTAGTGATTAACACATCCAATACGACAGAAAAGGTAACCAGTTTAAGTTGACAAACAGAAGAAACATAAGATGGAAGGCTATGTATGCTTACGTATGTTCAGCACCATCACTACACTTGCTACATATAGCAAGCAGATCCTCACGCCCAGCATCCCCACAAATATCACACACTTTTACCTGTTTCAAGCAGACCAGTAACTTCAGCAGAGAAGAAAAAAAAAATTCCCACCAAAAGGAGAAGAACGAGAAGAAGAAGATCTTAGGAAGGGAGGGAAAAAAAAAAAGAAAAGAATAGAAAAGAAAGAAAGAGCCTCAACTCAACCGGAGAGCCTCATTAACAACCCACAAATATACAAATGCCATCAGAATTCCCTTCATTACAATGCTAATTCCAAGGAAAATGACTAGAAAAAGAAAGAGACCTCAATGCTGTATATATAAACTAAACAGAAAGTCCCTTTCCATTACGTTAGTCCTAAGTAATTAATTTTATCAAATCAAAGTACTTCAATGGGAATAAAATTTTCAGGTTTAGGTCCTCCCAAATATTCCTAGCCAGAAAGACCAAAAAAATGCACTATATAAATAAATAAAGAAGAAAACTAAATAGTTACTTTTAGACATCTAAATCAAGAAAAACCATTAAGTTTTCCAGTCAATCCCCCTTTGATCAATTATCATGTTTGCTAAATAATGGACATTGATACTGCAAAACCACAGATTGACAGAAAGGATAGGGAGAAATGGTATTGGAAAAACAGAAAATAATAAACTAATAACCACGAGCCAAAAAGGACATGCATGTATATGTTCTGCAAACAGTCAATAGGCCCACTTGATCATCTGAAAAAACAATGGAAGTTCCAATTACTTACATCATGTTCCACAATTTCTGACTCATCGCTATCATCTCCAGATACAACTTGCAAAACAGGCTCCTTTCTTTCAGGTAACTCAACCGACAAATTTGACTTCTTATCTTGCTCAATTCGGTTAGAACATTTAAATCCTTCATCTGGGTGGTTTCCACTATCTTTACTGGGCTCTACTTCTAGCTTCAGATAAAGTTGACTTGAAACCTTAGAAATATCTAATTTTGTATCTTCTTCCAAATGCAAACCATTTGTGAAGGAAGATAAACACTTGTTCTGAGCATTTGGTGAAATACTGCCAGCATCTGCATTATTTGAAGGAGTCTCTAACAACTCAGACTTGGGAGAAAGTAGTGCCTTCCCCGTTCCTTCCATTCCTAAACTACTAACTAGAGCTGAACTACATGACAAATTCTTTCTGTCTACATTTTTGTTATAATCACTTACTGCTGTACTTGCATCATTAGCTCTACTGACACATGATATGTTATCATCGTGGCCTTCTACAGCTTTGGTATGCTCGTTCTTATTTGAAAAACTTTTCTGCTCCAATATACTCTCTGGTTCTGAAGAAAGTCTATCCACCATAATGTTTCCACCAGTTGGCAATTTTGGCAGCATTTCAAAGGCAGCTGAGGCATCAGCTACATCAGAGCACTTTATGTTTGCTTTACTTTCTGCATTTTCAGATAAAGAATCATGACTCGAATTGACACTGAGAAAGTTACTTGCTTCACTGGTAGTCCGCTGTGAGCTATCATATGCTCCACTGTTATGAGGCAAAACATCATCCTCATTAACAGAGTTCTGACTGATTGCGGTTGGACGATAGTTTTCATCTGAATATTCATCGGTCTTTGACCCCATGCAGGATAGCTTAAGATGCATGCAAGATGAACAAGGAGCAGAGCACACGTTGCAAGTCCCAGACTCTAATTTGGTGTGAGCCTTTCGTCTCATGGAAGGTTTGTTTAATATCTTCTCAGACTGCAATGATAACCAGACAGAAAAGGGAAAATGAGCAAAGAAGAAGAGAGCTGGCCCAAGGGAGGGAGTTGTGCCTATTCCACTATGCAATAGTTGGTATTTTCTAACATTCAAAAGTATCCATATTTCAATTTTCAACATTCAAACTATTGCAATACAAAAAAGCAAAATTGAGATGGAAACAAACAGATAACCAAAACAAACGATTAAAATATGTGCTGATACCGTCCTATCCAATAACACCAGAAATAACAATGAGAAACAAAATATACCATATGAACTTTACATCAGAAGGTGAAGTTGCATAAAACAAACAGAATACAAAATGCCACTTAAAACACCAAGTATATTATACTGTTATATTAATAGAGAGAGATGGCTTTGCCTAGTACATGGTCTAATTATAGCTGCATTTCATAAGCATAAGACTAGTCCACTATCAGAAGATTATCTGTCCATCAAAAGTTTCCAATATTATTTCATTGAGAAGCCTCTGTGAAAAGCATTCTATCCCATAATTCACAGCAAATATAGGAAAACTTGCCTACATAAAAGATGGTTATGCCATGTTGATATAATTCTCGTATATAACATGATTTGGATTAAATTCAGCCAAAACTCAAACATAAAGCACGAAAAGTACAAAGCTTGTAACAATGAGAAGCTTTCGGCAAAAAGTGGCATAACACAACCCTCAAGTTCCTGATGCCCTAAAATTCATTAAGATGTATATTTTTCTCACACTAGCTCTTTGAGAATCCCTAGATAATAATGTTGTAATATGGTTTGTGAATCAATATCTCAAAGAGCAGGAGGAGAATGTATCATCTAAGCTTCAATAGCCAAATAGTTACAATTATTCCAACATTCTTCCATGTTTGCAAGATGAAGCTAGATTCCTCAGCAAAAAAACCTGTTTACTAATGCCCCCAATAGGATTTCATGAAAAGCACTAAATAAATAGTTAACATTATAGCAAATAAAATATGAAATACATATTACACATTAAGATATCAATACCTTTTTCTTTTATCCTCATGCACTGTTAATGGTTCGACACCATTTCCTGTTAATATATGTGGTCAATCTATCTACCACTCCCCAATTACGGAGAAAAGGAGAAACCAATATAATTAAAAAAAAAAATTCAGCCGCTAACATGGAAAGCATAAATATTGGATGGCTTCACGGGAAGTAAGACCTTAACACATTCATCATAATTACATCAACTGATAAGGAACACTTACAAGGATAAGGATCCAATAATATATGTTGGCATAACAATAGTAGTAATAATAAAATAGAGTAAGAAACTGATATCCATGAATGCAAAAACACAATGGGAATCCATGAATAACAAGCATACAAATTCTTCACACTATATAGTATCATTTATGATTAGTCTCCCGATATTGAGAAAAAAATGAAAAAAAAAAAATTGCTTATACATTTACTAACTCCTCATGCTCTTAACTTGCCAGTCATTGTACATAATCACAATTACCAGAAACGTCTTGATTCCATGTTCTAATTGTACAGCAT